>CATIWR010091689.1:0-22537 GCA_949677035.1 Omphalea diandra | reverse complement strand
TTAAGTCCTTGCTACTCATTTTCTTCATCTTCTTTACATTTGTTAGGTGTAAGCAATAAACACCAGGTTGTAAGGTTCTGTGTTAGCCTACCCAAAACACTTTAAGAAAGGTTTTAGTGTTAGCCTGTCAAAACACTTGAGTGCGGTTTTGTGTTAGCCTAGAAAACACTTTATTGTAAGGTTGTGTGTTAGCCATTAAAACACAAGTTGTAGTAAGTTGGGTGTGAGCTTGAAAAACACCATTGAATTAGTAAGATACCCAATTGAGTGATTGGGGAGTGGATGTAGGGATTGTTTTGCCCGAACCACTATAAAATCTTTGTCTCCTTGCAATTCTTTCTTCTTCCCTTAATCTTTAGTTTAAATTCTTAAACACTAATTCAACCCCCCTTCTTGGTGCCTAGGGATAACATCTAGTATTTGAACATTCAGAAACATTAATGCACTAAAAAAAAATTGAACTTTTAGGGGAATTCACTAAAAAATTAATGAGTGTCCTCTTCTTTTTGTCTGTCCAACCGTATGCCTTGATAGAACAACCATATTTAGCCCTTTCTTCTTCATAAGACTTCATCCTAGTTCTCATGCTATCAATTTCTTTTTTCAAGAAAGGAACTTGCACCTCATGATAGCTAGTTGGTTTCATACCTACACCATATTGGCCTATAGATTTCACCATTACTTGAAAACTAGGATAGTTAACAGCATTAAAGGGAATAGTTGCATCATACATCCATCGAGCTATGTCTCTAAAAGCTTTTTCTCGCAATTCCTTTTTGCATGCTTCATTTATCGTAGTTTGCTTCTCTTTCTTTAAGTATTTCCTACTTTGAACAATTTTTTCTACATTTACATCCATTGAAACTTTTTGCCTTGGCCTCTTTTGCATATTCACGGATTTAGTACTACTACCCTTTGAGCCTTTACTAGCTCCGATATCATCCAACTCTTGAGCATCATCACAATAAGTATCTACATCCACAAAATTTGGAATTGCAAGTCTTTAAAGATTAGATTCAACAGCTTTCTTCTCCATGTGTTCTTGAATTTCTTAATGCATATGAGGCGGACATCTTGTGCAAGCCTTAGCATTTTGAAATCCTCCAACAATATGTTGTTCGACACGATAAATACCTTTTTTTGTAATTTTTTCACAAAAGGTACAAATCAAATTATTGGAGTTATTTGGTGTTTCCATACGAACATACTTTCATCCCAAATCTTTTAATGGATTTGTTGAAGCACTATAAGCCATACTAGCTTCCATAATGCATTAACAAGGCTAAAATCAACATAAAGTAAAGTAATCAACACTAAAGAAACCAAATCAACACAAAATCAGCTCTAAATCAATACAACCAACAAATTAATAAGCACAAAATCAACATTAAAACCATTATATCAAATTCAATATAACCAACATATTAATAAGCATAAAATCAGCACTTAAACAAACATAACCAGTATATAAAAATCAATATAACCAACCAGCATATCAAAATCAACACTAAAACAACATAACAATAAGCTAAAAAAATTTAGAATAAAATTAAAAGAAAATAGGTGTTAGGGCGAGCAACTAACTATGCTTTAAAAAAGGAAAAGAAAAATTAAAGAGGAAGAGAAAAAAGAAAAAGAAAAGATTGACAAGAAAAAAGAATAAGGAAGATAAAATGAGCAGCTAGTTTATAACAGGAGAAGAAAAAACTGAAGAGGAAGAGAAAGAAAAAGAACAGATTGACAAGAAAAAGAAGAAGGAAGATTAAAAGAAAAAGAATAAAAAAGAGGAGCAACCAGCTGTGTTTTATAAAAGGACAAGGAAAAACTGAAGAGAAAGAGAAAAACAAAGAAAAAGAAAAAGTGAAGATTAACAAGAAAATATAATAAGAAAGTGAAAAGGAAAAAAGATTAAGGAAGAGGGAAAGAAAAAAGAAAAAGGAAGAGAAAAAGATTGTGTACCCATTGTTGGAGATGGAGGAGCTGATTATTTCTTCGTCTTCTTCTTCTTCTTTTGTTTTTTCAATAGTTTTCTTCTTTTTCTTCTGTTTTTTCAATAGTTTTCTTCTTCTTCTTCTTCTTCAACAGTTTTCTTCTTCTTCTTTCTTCTTCTTCTTCTTCTTCTTCTTCTTCTTCTCCTTCTTCTTCTTCTTCTTTTTGGGAAAAATTTATTATTCTTCTTCTATTTGTTTTTTGGTTGGAGCAAATCCCTTTTTTTACTCTAATCTTCTGTTTTTTTTTTTCTTTTCTATTGCTAGAGCAACCTTATTATTGCTTTTCTTTTATCTTTTCTTGAAATAATCAACTTTGGAATGGTTTACGAAGAGAGCTTTTTAAATTTAAAGCAATGGTCCAATTTACTCACACATGAAATAAAAAAATGCATAGATTGTCACAAAGGTGCACCTTTAGGGCACCTTGCCTGAGGCTCAAGGCCCGCGCCTTTGTGACAATGCCCGCCTTTGGCTTTCTAAGGCACAAAGGCTAGCGCATGGTGCACCTTGAGCCTCAGGCTCACCTTTAACAACTATGCTTGTTAGTTTAAAGTTTGTTTGCAAATTCTATCCGTTTTGGTAGGATTTACACAAGCATAACTAATTCCATGGAATTAAAACTTTAGAATTTTGAATTAATTTGTTGACATATCAAACATGGCTGACGTGGAGTTGTGACTAAACACATTCCAAGTGTAATTTTTAGGATTACATTTAGTTTAGATATTCAAAAATAAAACTTGGTTTTGGTGGTCTAGGCTTCCAGTTCCAAGAGCGGGCCAAAAATGCCTTAAAAGTGCTATGACATGTCTTGAGTATTTTTATTTAATTGTTGCATATGTGCGGTTGATGTATGATTCTATTGTTACTGGTGAGCCTTATACATAGCTTGAGTTCGAAAAGTGAAGCTGTGGATGTAGTCACGTTAGCATTTCTGTGTGCTTTTCTTTGATTTAGATTATCATAGATTTAATGGGTTGTGCAGATGGATGTTGGTGGACTGGTATCTCAACTGAGATCTGCAGATAAAGAATGCTGTTTTGGAGGAAAACAACAAGACATTGTCATTGAAGGTATAGTTTCAATATTTATGTGTCTAAGAGTTAACATTGAGGTAAGGCTTTTATAATAATAGTACCCATCAAGCTGAAATTTTTTCTCTCTGCCTCAGCTTCAAACACAGGATGTGGAGAATGTATTGCTGCTGAAGCGCTTAAACGATCTGGTAAAGGAATGCACCTTTTCTTCTTTTTTTTTTTATTCTCTTCTCTTTCATACTACAAGTCTGGCAAAAGAATTTTAATACTAAAATTTTATTGTTTGCTTATGCCTATGATGTTGCTATTGTCCTTTGCAGGAACATAATACCTTACCATCTTTAAGAAAAGCACTCAAGGACATAGCTACCGAGAAGGATGCAGCTCTTGTTGCACGGGTAAGCATTATTGGCTCACTACTTGTTTCCTTGTATGCAATATTTATGGTTTTTTCTTTTTCTTTTTTTTTTTTTTTTTTTTTGGTCACTCACAATGTCTGATTTTTTAGTGTAGGAGGACCTCTCAGCCCAGCTTCGCACCCTCAAGAAATGTCTAAAGGAAGCAGAAGAAGAACAATACAGAGTATGCACACAGATTTTGGGTATTTTGTATAGTTTGGTGTTTGTATTCTCATTGATTTTCTTGCATAGGCTGAGGAATATGCAGCAGCCTTGAGAGCAGAATTGAACTCGATGCAGCAACAAGCAATGAAAATCCACTTGGTGGAATAACTTCTATTGGCATCTTACCAGATCAAGCACAAGGCTTGGAAAAGGAGTTGGCAAGTTTGGAGTCTAATTTGCTGGTTAAATTTTTTGTTCTCTTATTCTTTGGTTCCCCATTGAAGTTTATATATGAATTCTTATGGTGGTTCAAAACTTACAGCAAGAATCGTTATTGAGGCAAGAAGAGCAACAACAACTAGCAGAGAAGCAAACTCGGGTCTCTACACTTGTGTCTGAAAAGCAGGAATTGGAAGAGAAACTTGCAGCAATGTTGAAAACAGTCTCTGGTACACCCCTGTAGAAATTCTTAGTTAGCTACAACCTTGAAAATTTTGGCCCATACCACAGAATTTTGTGCTAACAATTTGTCATTGAATGTTGTGCTGGCAATTTGCCATAGTCTTTACAGGTTCTATTTTGCTTTTCTGATTCACTGTCTCTGGTTTGTGCATTGCACAAAAAGCATCAGAAGAACTGGCTCATAAGGCATTTTCAGTGGTAAGAGAATGTCTCTGATGGTTATTTTGTCGCTTTGGCTTTCAAATTTGTCAATCACGGCATGCATGCACACTTTATAATATAAATTAAATTTCTTTTTTCTTTCTGTTCCCTTATTGTCTTGTTCATCAGTTTCCACTTCCAAAACAATTTCTTAACAATTATTGATCCCTTATTAACCAAGGGTTGCGATGTGTGCTTACATTTTGGATATTGTTTTGATGGATGTCAAAATACTTTGCAGGAAGAAAAGGAGAAACTTGAGAAGAAGCTGCATGATATGGCTGTAGCAATTGAGAGATTGGAGGGTAGTAGACAGAAACTTTTAAAGGAGGTGCAGCCTTTATTGCTTGACTTTCTTCTTGCAATATTGATGGAAGTTAGAACTTAGAAATGTGCTTGCCCATCTCAAGGAGGCCTTCGTAATTTTTAGTTGCAGATTGATTTGCAATCTGCAGAGATGGAGAAGCTATTTGAGGAAAATTCTAATTTGTCGCCTTCTTATCAAGAGGCAATAAGCATAGCAAAGCAGTGGGAGAATCGGGCAGTTTCTGTACAGTCAAGGTCTAGTTCTGTAATTGTCGTGTGCTCAGAATTCTGGGAATACGTTTATGCTTCTTTTTACTCTACACTCTAAAGAGTTATTTATGTCAAACAATATGGATTTACAATAGCTGCATTGGAGATCTGAAATATGGTTAAACTGGAGAAAAAAGTAGAAAAGTAGACTGAAATTTGTTGTTGCCACAATGGTGGATATGTTGACAACGTTTTCCCTGCACCACACTGAATGTGTTTGCGGACAATTAACTTTACTTGTGATGGAGTTGTCTACATAGTATGCACTAGTATACACTGTATTTAGTCTAATGGAAATCCTGACACATCAGTGGACAGGAAATTTTTAATTCAGGGTCGTGACCTCAGTTTTCCTTTTTGCATATAATAGTTCAGCACGTCTTTTAGTTTGTCTTAAATGAGTTTATCATTCACATTACCTTTGAGATTACTTGTATTGCTTTCTGGGCACCCTTTTTTTTTTTTGGTGGCTGATCTTTGGCTCCACGTTGTTTCGTCCGATGAATAATTTTCTTCTAATGTAACTTCTGCAGTTAAAGGATTGCTTTAAGCAAAATGAAGAGCTTCGTGAAGGTCTTGTTAAGATGAGAATGGAACAGGTCAATATGCTTTATTCAAGTGATAGGGAGATTCTGAAAAGCTCAATGGGATGGCATAGTAATGAAATCAATGAGACTGGCTCACAGACACATACAACTGAATTTCTTTCCCTCAAGATTAGCATTTTAGGATAGAATTTTGTACCTAATGCTGATATCTCTTTCCTTTTGTTCGTGTCATTTGAGTTTCACAGTTTGCAACATGACAGAACTAATTTTTTGCTCATGATTTCATGTAGATATTGATTATTAGTTCATCTGCTTTTAACAGTCATCTTGGTATTTTCTTTGTAGGGTGAGCTTGCAAAAGAGCAAAGCGATGCAGAAGCATTGTCAGTGAAGGAGCTGCAGCTATCAGCAAAACTACAAGAAGCCACACAAGCGTATAATGGTCTTGCCCTCCTGTAGGTTCCTCCTTTTCCACTTGTCCCTCTTTAGTTCTTTTTCTTTAATCACCCACTCTATTTGAAGATAAAGTAGGCTTTGCAGGACTCAACTGATGTTAAATTTCCATTGCAGCTATAAACCAGTGCTAAGGAACATTGAAAGCAGTCTCATCAAAATGAAGCAAGATGGTTCCATGATCGTAACTATGAAAATGCAGAAATTTTGCTGCAATATTGCGCATTCTCTTTATCGTTATACGTTGATTTGTTACACTCTAGTGGATTTGACATCTGGAATCAAGTTTCAGAGGAATGTTTTATGTAGATTCTATTTGTTATAAACATGGGTTCAGCTGCCGATTAAAAACAAAATACTAAGTCTCTGCACCATCTCAAGGATGGATGTACATCATGCCACTAATTTTTTTGCCCAAATTAACGTAATTTATCTTCACCATGATGTGATCTTTACATTCTTATTAAGTACAACTCTGCCCCATTAAATTTGATGGACTTCACATCGCAGTGCATTCTAGAAGAACGCCAAATCCACGAAACTACCGGCAGCAAAACAATCGCAGAAATGCCACATCTTAGAGTACTTTGTGATTTGTGTTTTGAGTTTTCAGTCCCAAGTTTTGCAAGACTGGCCACTATTGAGTTTTCAATTACTTGTATGGTGAGAGTGGCTATTGTTTTGGGGGTATGAATAAGTCAAGTGTGCTTTAATGTTATTCGAAATCTAACCTGACAAAATTATTTGAATTTGATTCATTTATTAAATTAATTTTTCAAAATCAAGTTTGAGATTGATTCATTTATTTAGTTTTAAAAGTCAAGTTCGAGTTCGACATATTAGTTTATCAGTATAGATTTGTATTTGATAGAATTGATTTCTGAATCAATTTGTAGATATTTTTATTAATAATTTAAATTGATTATATAATTTTATTTATAATATGTTACTTCTAAAAAATTAATTAAAGATATATAAAAAACAATAGATCTTTTAGACTATATTATATATTTAGGACATAATATTTTGTAAAAATTTTCTATATACAAAATCCATTTTGCTTATAAAAAAATATCTAAATTGTTTATATTGCATTTATGCAAATATTGGCAGTTATATTAGGATTTTAAAATAAAAAACTTAATTTTATATTCATAATTTCATTTTTGATAATTTTATTAAAAAATATATTGACTTGATTATTTAAGTTTGAGTTTCATGTAATTTTGATACCCAAATTAAGTTTGACTTATTTTTTAGATGATTTTAAATATTAAATTTGAGTTCGATTTGACTATAAACAAGTTAAATTTAAACAAGTTAATATTCAATTTGACTCGTTGACACGCTGAACTATTAGAGTAGCACATCAAAATTTAGTGGATCAACACCTAAGGCATGTTGAAATGACTAGCCAAATTACATCGTGAAGGTTAAAATGAAGGAAAAGGAAAAAGAAATCAGGAGGTGAATACATTAACATAGTGTTTAATTCAATTCTAATTTAAAATTCATTTTATTTGTAAATAAATTTTTTACAAAATTTATTTGTAAATGAATTTCTATATTTGATATACTAAATAATAAAAGTAGAATTAAGTTCAAATGAAATGATTTTTTTTATTTAGTTTAAATATAGAATTTAATAAAAAAAATATCTTTGTATTGTTTGTTAAATTTTATAAATAAAAAAATAAAGAAAAGGATATTGAAAAGTAGAGAGAGAAAAAAGAAAGAGGAGAGAGAGAGAAAGAAAGAAAGAACAAAAAGAAAAAAATGAAAAAATATTTTAACTAAAAGTATTTTTATCATAATGAAAAAACTTTACAACTTTAGAATTTATTTGCAAATTCAGTTGTAAATTTGGGTTTAGTAATAATCAATTCTAAAAATTTAATGAACTAAAATTATAAATGACTTTTCATTTACATTAAACACAAAAAATATAAAATTATAAATGAATTCTATAAAAACTATAAAATTCATCTATATCAAACATAGTGCAAAGGGTATTTTGTTTCAAGAAAAAATATCAGCAGTTATAATGGAAATAAGCCATTCCTATCTTTCATATTTGGTTAGACAAAAATAACTTGAAATGAGAATTAAGTTACCCCTGAATGGGAATGGACCATTCCAAATTAACTGGTTGGTAATCACTCCAGTTTCAAGAACAAAAAAAAAAAAAATGATCCCTAGTCAAAATAAATAAAGTGGATAGTAATTGTAGATATCTAAAATTATCTTTCAAATTATTAGTAGGATTTTGAGATTAATATTTTTAGAACACTTTAGAGAGTTTCTTTTAGAGAGTAATCAATGTGGTTAGCTCAAAATAAAGCCCATTAAAGAAAATTCATCTGTCTTTAATATTAATGGACCTAAGTGTTAACTATGTGCCTTTTGGACATAGATCGCTTATATGCTATTTAACCAAGATTATACCATTCTCTCTTTACCACCATAAATATATCGTTATACACTTCATTTAGAGATTTTTGGTTCTCATTCTCTCTATAACATATTAGTTCTTTCACACTTCTTATCTTTTTCTCATGTGTTATACATTATGTATTGAAATCTATATATTTCTAGGTTAATTATGTTGAATCTCTTAATGTTTGTTATATTTAACTAAGTCGTCTCTCACTTTTTAATATTGCACTAAGCCATCCCTCATGTTTGTTTCATTACACTAAAAAGTCCTTTCAATGTTAGAAAGGCTTTTTTTTTTTTTTTCGTTAAATCATATAAATGCAAGAAGGACTTTTAGTGTAACATGGCAAATATGAGGCATGACTTCGTATAATATTGAAAAATGAGGGACGACTTAGTTAAATATGGTAAACATCAAGGGTTCAAAGTAATTAGCTCAATAAAATATAAAACTCACTTTTGATCATATTCTCTTTAACTAATAAAAAAAAATGGCCTTTTTTCATATTAAAATGATTTTTTAGTGTAACGAGACAAACGTGAGGATCATTTAGTATAATATTGATAATTGGGGGACAACTGGTTAAATATAACAAATGTCAGAGGGTTTAGAGCAATTAACTCAATTTCTAGTTGATGCATCTTAATATGTACTTGTACCCTATCATACTTTCATATGTTTCTTAATGCTTTTCTCACATAAACTAATATATAGGAGTTGACCCCAGGACTTCAATGCTATTGATTTGATTGATTTTCAATATGTAAAGCATTGAGAATTTTTAATATTTCTTCTAAGTGTTTATAAGTTAGTTAAATTAAAGAAAAATATAAGAGTAAATTAAAGAAAAATAGAAGAGTATGTTCATGAAAAATGATCCTTAGAAGGTGACTAGCTTTAGAATTGAAGAAAAAACAAAAGAAGTAAAGAAGTGAATAGCCTTAATAATAAAATGGAACATCTATGTTTAAATCAAATGAATAACTCTGTTTAGATTTTGCATTGCCTTGTTCCATAAGAAAATTTTTTTATAGAAATTAGGTAGTAGCTTTGAACGGTCTTGATGTCAAGTGAATACACCAGGTGGATAACCTGTTTAAGATGTGAACAACTTGTACAGTAAGATGAACAACATTGTGCAAGAAAAGAAACATGGAACTTTTAGAAGAAGCCAAGTGAACCATGTCCTCAAAAGAATACACTTTGATTAAGAAGTTGAAGATGTTTAGTTTCTAGAAAATCAAACAATGTACAAATCCAAGGTGTATAGAGAAAGTTATAAGCATTTTAGTAGAGATAAGTTGTACTAAATTCAACTTTAAAATGGTATGCATATTGATTTACAAAAAGTTAGATGGTAAGGCATATGCAAACAAAAATCTCTTTGAGTTTAGTTTTCATAAAAATAAATGGATTGCAATTTGGAGCTTTATAAAGAAGTTCATAATCGTTTGAGTAAGAAGTATTTGTATAAATGATACAATGAACAATATTGTTCCATATCAAACGACCCTTATGAACTATCCCATACACAATTGGAAAAACCTTATTCGTAGTGAATATAAATGAATATTTTAATAAAAAATGCTTAAACTAAAAAGAGGAGCAACCTATGCTCAAAGTGAATGACCAATTCAACCGTATAATGTTTAGAAATATCTTATAATGGCTAATTTTGTGTTTGAGGGTGTCTCCAACTATTAAAATAGACCTTCGGTTATATAAAGACACATGATATGGTATTAGAAATGTAACTTAACTTGCAAAAGGTGTATGAAGTATTTATAAAGGGCATTATTTTTATGAGGATAGATGTGAACTTAGTGTATATGCTCTACATTTATGTGAGTTAGGCTTTTTTTAAACACTAATTGTACATTTGCCTAGTTGAGATAATGCGAATCTCACAAATAAAATTATAAGACCTAAAACAAATTAATGTGGAAATTAAGTTCACTTACTCAAGAAAGTTAAAATAGATTTAGAGAAAGAAACCTAGGCCTAATGTTGATATAAATAAGAACCAAAGGAATAAAAAATATAAAAGGAAAGATAACACACTATATGAATGGGTGATAAGTCATCTAGATACCACAAGAAAAACTACTTGCTAAGTCCTAATAGTTCTTAAAAGAATTTAGAATGAATTCCTCACAAATAAAGAGAATAAATTAATACTATTATGTCATTAATGGTGAATTCAAATTAGCCATATACAACCCTCTATTTATGCTAGTTACATGGTTTAATATCCTATTTAGAATAGGAGAAATAATTCCTAATTAGTTCCAAATTGAATAAGAAGTCAGCGAGGTATCATGGAAACGAGAAATGCAAAAATGGGGAACATGAAAATGGACACAGAGAAATGATATTTTTAAAAATATAGGAAATGGAACATGGGGGTGACATGTAAATATAAAAAAATCTAGAGATATGTTTATACTTTTTTTTTTATGTATATATATATATATATATATATATATATATACATACATACATATATGTGTGTGTGTGTGTGTGTGTGTGTGTGTGTCTATATATATATATATATACATAAAAAAAAAAAGTATAAACATATCTCTAGATTTTTTTATATTTACATGTCACCCCCATGTTCCATTTCCTATATTTTTAAAAATATCATTTCTCTGTGTCTATTTTCATGTTCCCCATTTTTGCATTATTTGTTTCAAAATTTATTTTATATATATATATATATATATATATATATATATGACATGTAAATATACAAAAATCTAGAGATATGTTTATACTTTTTTTTGTATATATATATATATATATATACATTTTGAAACAAATAATAAATAAATTATATCAAAACTTCTTATATATGCCATTGCCAAACCTCATCAAACATGGATTTCAAGCCTGCAGTAAATGTAATGAGTCTCTCAGTCACTAGAGTTAAAAGCCAAAAGAAATACATTTTCAAACTAGAAACACATTTTTTAATTTTTTTTAAAAAGTTGCACAAACGGGCCCAAAAACATTTCAAACCTATTTCAATGAGTTTCATTGAAGGTTTCATATTTTGAAATGCAAAAAGGTCTCTCTTAAAGAGTTTTTTGTGCATCAAAGGGAATCAAAATCCAAAACAAAATAGGAAAACAAGTGTTACGTAAATAGGAAACAATAATCCTAATCAAAATAGGAAAATAAGTAATCCTTGTTGGAAACAAACCAAGGAATCCTTATCCTCTAAAAGTAAAATTCAACCATACTTAACAAACAAGTTTGCATGAGTTCAAGTGAAGTGCAAATTGGCCCAAGATAGTTAAGACACAAGGTATTTCTTTTTCCCCTTCATATGAGGTCTTAGTACATTCCTTGTACTTTAGGTAGCCCAGTTGCTTATATAATTTGCATGAGTTTTAAGCCTTTTTTTTTTTTTTTTAATGATATTCATCCTTTAATGATGTAAAAGTCCATATCTCTTGAATAAGCCCATTGAGTTCTTTTCTCATCGTATTAACTTTAGCTCTAGTGTTATGACCTCAATTAATGTGTAAAGAATCTTTTAAAGCTTTAATGGTATCTTCACTATAATTTTCATCATTCTCTCTCTCTTGAAAAGGATTCATCTTCAAATCTTCACCTACATCATAAGGAGAAAGATAAAAAAAAAAAAAAAAAAAACATTAGAAGCAACACTTACATTGTCCTTACCAAGGAGATTCAATTTGTAAGCATTATCATTAATCCTTGCACACATTTGAAAATGACCAACTCCTCTTGTAAGGAGCTTAGAATGTAACGACCATCTATACTTACAAATCATGGCATTCATGTCCAAAAATACATATGCATAAAGGCTTATTCATCACACATACACAATCCAACATGTATTTAATGTACATGTATGTTAACTAATGTTCAAGACTAGTGGCTATAAACTGGTTGCTATCTAAATGTATGTACATGACACAAGAAGAGAGAGAGTGTTGAAATTCAACTGACAACCTATGGTCCATGTGTCTCTGAGCAAAACTTTATGCACCAGGGTATCCAAACCCTATGCTTAAGTATCTGAAAAATGTAACTGTGATTTGTGAGTCGCGACTCAATGAATAAAAACAATAAACAAATTCTTATGGCACAACCAACAATCAAATATGATTAGGATACATTACAAGTATAACAATTGACTATACAAGTGCTAATATATTGATTTTTGTCGTGATCTTGCAAGGCAAACACTGCTCTCGGGAATACATTTGATTTAAGTGACATTTGATTTTGCTGGGTAGCATATAACAAATAACATGTGCGAATAAGACATATTAGTCCCTTTTTCAAGTGATTTGCAATTGTTTGACAAGTTGGTCACAACATCCTTTTAGTTTCATATGCAAGTGTTCATTCACAATGGTATACCAAGTAATTATTAAAAGCATATAATTCTCACTTGACTTGTATTCACATGTAAAATGTAATAATTCAATCACATATACATGTAATAAAACATAATCAAATCATAAAATTATCACACATTTACATTAGAATCTGATTATAGTTTTTATTCACCTTTTAATGTGTTCAACCTTTATGGTAGGTTTGGTTCTCTCTCTAGGGCTTTCTTAAAGTATTGAGATCCTAACATTTGATACATACATGGTTATAAGTATTTCAAAATGATTATGAATGCTTGGTATGCAACTATGGCATGATCCATGCAAGTGGACCTAGTGTTTATGCATATTTTCCTTATATGGTAGCCTGAGCTTACTACACTCTCACAGCAATAACTCTAGATATACTTATCCAAATGACTTCATTATTCTTTTCAAATAAACTAGACACTTAATGATACAACATACTAAAATTTCATATTAATATAAGACATATTGTAAATGTGATGAATTTTTAAATTTTGCCCTATTTCAATGTCTTCTTAGTCTGAGTAAGTCTTACATTCTTGGGTATATCTCAAATTGTACAATTCAAATTGCAAAACTAATTTATCAATACAAAGCACATAAAGGAACATTTTTCATGTTTTACTCATTGTCTATTTCAGTTTATAAAGTCACCAAAACAAATGACCGATCTCAGGGTGAGCAGGTTTTCAACATAGTGATAATCAGTCACGATGAAGGGGCAATATCTCAACAACCATGCTAAATTTGGCAAAAATATTTGGAAGGAATGTATATAATACATAAAATACAAATTTCAAGTTTAACACATCACCAAATTCTGAATCTATAGCCATCAAATTATTGAAAAATAGAATTAAAAGATAGGTAAGGTTTCATCCGAGTATAAGGTCAGTCATAATCAATAAGCCATATCTCTTTCCACACAACAAATCAATCAAAACCCCTTCATAGGTATTTATAAGGGATATAACCCTAAAAATTTCATGTTTGCACTTTGTCAAAATAAAGGACATAAGGCCATCAAAATATAAGAAAATGGAAAGATTGAGGTGATTTCAATTGGTTGTGAACCAATCCTAATGAACGAGCCATATCTTCTCACACACACAAAATCAAGCAAAACTGTTTCATATGAATTTAGATGGGGCATAAGGCTACAACTTTCACATTTTTCACTTGCCCTAATTCCTCTTGTATAGTTATGAACTTATAGGTACAAAATTCTACTCTAACAACAAAACCAACACAATCAGCTCTTATTCTCTTGAATTTCAACTTCTATCCAAGAGTTCTACCTCAAATACTCCATAATTCTCACTAACCATGCATGATTAACCTGTCATGAGGGGTTAATTTCATGTGGAAAGAAGATAAATTAACTTACCTATTGTCCTAGAATCAGAAAACCTTAGGATTTTTTTTCCTACGCAAGTCACTTTTCTCTCTCTCCGTCTTCTTCTTCTTCTTCCTTTCTTTCTTTCTTCCTTAACTCTCTTTTTCTTTTGTTTTCCCTCACATTCAACCTCTCTATTCTAATCCTAAAGAGTGAAAAATTCACTTATAAACCTATTACAATAAGCCAAATCATGGTGTTTCACTTCCATTGGTTGGAAGTTCACTTTCCTCTTTTAGTCCCTCTTCTTCACTCCTTAAGCAGCTTCATCCATCTCCTAATCCCTAGATGTTCCTTATCCTTTTTAAATAAGCTCTATAACACCATTATTTATGATGCTATAATATGCACACAACATAAGACAATTTGCCATGTAATGATACAAACATTACATATATGTTCAAGTGTCCCAAATGCAATGGTGCAAGTGCCATCGTCATGCTTATCCAATTCACATGTCTAAATGATCATTTATCCAATGCATATGATCATGTGGGATTTCAAATCATTTACACAATGAATATGTTCTTGTGATAGTGCCAATGAATGTGGATGGGGATGTTACATAAAATGCCTTTGGTTAGGAAAACTCTCCTTCCTTATATGAACCCAAACCTTTTCACCATTTGTGCCTTTTTTATAGCTTGAGTTACATATTACTTAATCCTTCTCTCAATATGTTACCTTACTTCTCATGTAGAATCTTCACCAACTTGACCTTTTTCTTTCAATCCCATAAAGTCTTCCAAAAGTAGCTAATGAATTTAGCATATCTATTCTTGGTATGCCATTTTGTCTTACTACCTTTTTTAAAAAAATATATAAGTTAGCTAAATTGGTTGCTTCAACTATCTAGTTACATGTAATAAAGTACACCATCTTAGAAAACCTATTTATAACTATAAAAGTAATGCCTTTCCATATTTGAACCTAGGTAAACCCAAATAAAATCCTTAAAAATGTCAATCTAAGGTTCATTAGGAATAGGTAAAGAGTGATATAATTATAGGGTGAAAATTTAGATTTAGCTTATTTACATGTTATCCATCTCTCTCTCTACATTCATCTTCATACATGGCCAAAAGAAATTCTTATGCAAAACGTATAAAGTCTTTCTAATACCAAAGATGTCCTATTAGTCATCCCCAATAGATCTTATTCACTAACAACTCTCTTAAAAAACCAATAAGCATATAAAGTTTATTTTCCCCAAATAAGAACTCATCATGCAACCTTCTCACATCCATGATAAACACTTGCAAAATCAAGAACATCATCACATAAATCTTTAATATATTCAAATCCTAATAATTTTGCATCTATTTAGGTAAGGTAATTAAGAGCAACTCCACTTAGCTTATCATTAATATAAATTATAGATTGATTCTCTTGCATTAATATAGTTCTAATTCCTAAACCTGTGGCATCATACTTAATTTTGAAAGTTTAGAAAATTGGTGAAATTTTGCATTTAAAATGGTGATAAGATAGATAATGCATTAGCTATAATGTTTTCCTTATCTTGCATGTACTTGATCATATAATGAAAAGTCTCAATAAATTTTATCCACTTAGCATGTCTTTTATTTAACTTATATTTCTCCTTTAAATACTTTAATGACTCATGGTTAGTGTGAGATCATAGATTCCTCAAGCAATAGGTAATGTTGCCATGTCTTTAATGGTTTTGCCAATGCATACAACTTTTTGTCATAGGTAGGGTAATTAAGAGTGACTCCACTTAGCTTTTCATTGAAATAATCTATAAAATGGTTCTCATGCATTAAAATAGCTTTAATTCCTAATCTTGAGCATCATACTTAATTTCAAAAGTTTTAGAAAAGTTAGGCAAAAAAATTAAATATGTGGAAATCGATTTATCTTTAATAAAATTAAAAGCTTTTATATCTTTTTCTCTAATTTAAACTATAATTTTTCTTTACAAGTTTGTGCAGTTATGAAACTAAAATCTTTAACAAGCCTTTTATAAAAGCTAGAAAAATATTAAAAATTCTTACTTCACTTACATTCTTAGCTGTGGGCCAATCTTTAATGGCCTTAACCTTCTCTTAATCAAGTTATATGCCATTAGACCTAACAACAAATTGAAGAAATACTATTTGATTTGTATAAAAGAACACTTCTTCAAATAAGACACCACTTTCTTTTCTCAGAACATCTAAAGTAAGTCCTAAGTGCTCTATATGTTTCTCCTTATATAAATAAAAAATATCATCAAACTATTAAAAACTTTCCTATAAAAGCATGCAAAACATAGCTCATTAATGAAAGTACTAGGTCTAATAGTTAACCTAAAAGGTAGATCCAACTATTCATGTAAACCACATTTTGTTTTAAAATTAGTTTTGCACTAATCTTCCTTTTCATTCTTATTTGATGATAACCACTTTTAATCTATCTTAGTAAAAACACATGCATCATGTAACTCATATCATATAGCCTAGAAATTTGATGTCTATTACTTTATAATGATTTTGTTGATGGCATAACAATCCACACATATCCTCTATGTCACATCCTTTTTAGGTACTACCAAAATAGGTATGTGTTAGCATTAGATTTTGGGTCTTAGGATGCAAGTCCAATGATGACAAACTATTTGAATTCTTCCTTAAACAATAGAGGGAAAAAGTACCTAAAGAAGTGGCAAAAGCTTTGATAAACATTAAACCAAACCTACCTCTTAAAAGCCTAAGCTCAAAAGCCTAATTCTAGAATTTCAAGAGTGGTCTTGGTAGTACAAACATCCCATTAAAGTCCAAAAGCAAAAGATTCTAAATAGTAATTTTTTTAAGCACAATAGGGTTGTACAACTAACCAAAGGTCTTTACAAAAAATCTTAAGGTTTTATAGATAACTTTTAGACCCTAAACTCTAGAATGTTCAATGATCTTAGAGAGTGTGGGAAAGGAAGGGATCAGGTGCAATATGAGCCATTGGGCTCAATTGCACCCTTTTACCTTTCTATAAATACCCTTTCCTTATATGGGATAAGGAGAGGCCAATTTTCCCTAACCAAATTCTACTAAAATTATCTCTCAAACCCTAGAAACACCTTACCTAAGTATAAATTACAAACCCCAAACAAACACCTAAAAGATTTGAGGTAAAACCAAGCTTTGTGCTAACTTTTAACATTCTTTTCCATTTGAATTTAGAGAAAATTCTAACACCAAAGTGCCTTTAAGGGCAAAAGATAACTAAAAGGGCATCTTAGGACTTATTCCCCCACCTCTCCTTTTCTCTTTTCCCTTTTTCTTTTTATGTTTTGATTTCTTATTCTAGTAGTTCTAGTGGCTTGTATAAATGAATAATGGCATGTCTAGACCACTAGGCAGTCTGTACAGACCACTAAGTGGTCTGTACAACCCTTTAGTTATACTCATAACACTATTCATGATAATTTTCTTTGCATTAGTTTATATGGTTTTTTTTGGTTCCTTTATGGTTTTGTGAGCCTTTTACTACAGAAATAGGGTAGGTTACAAAGACTTATGACACTAATCCCTCACTCTTAAGGCAATGATCAATATAGACGATTGATTTAACTTGCACATTTTGCACTCTTTATGTATTATTTTCTTTGTTATTTTTATTTTATGTGTTTGATCATGGATAAACCTAACAGGGAGAGGTTTCTAATACCTATGAACCCATGATTCATCATTGCTAGATAAGGGTATTAGAATATTTATTTACTTTTACTTTGTTTGTTAATTCCATTATGTTACACCTTTGGTAAAGTCCAAACTAGCCTTCTTATGGCTTTCTTAGCTCTTCCACTCCTTTTAGGGAATTAGGCATCAAATCCATAACATTTGAGAGAGGATCCAATAGCCAAGGACCCCAATTTAAGTGTTTATTATTCTATTCTAAAGAGTATTACTAACATTATTTGGTTTTGTGGTCATTCTGTCATCCTAGTTACATACTAGCCTTCCCATGGCTAAAAGTCTAACTTCTATTACTTTTGGTAATATTCAAAGATGACGAGGGTGAATGGGAGAGGATTATATAATCTAAGGACCCCTTTATTTTGGTATGCCTTAAGTGTTCCTTAATCTTTATTTGCATGTTTATTATGCTATGTTTTCTTTATCAATGCCACTGCATGCTATTAACATGTGGTATGTTTCATATTGCACTTTATGTGTTTTTGATGAATATGGGTATTAGATTAAGGTCTCTAATTGACATCTAATATGGCTATGACATTAGACATTATGGACTAATGGCCTAAGTTCTTAAGCAATAAGAATAAGGTTAAAATATCCATTTAATACATGTTTCATTATTTAAGTTGATTGCATGATAATCTCACCATTTGGATATATATCCCCCATTCCTGCCCTGTATATATTATTCATTATTTTCTTGCATCATGCATTGCATACTTAATTGTCATGGTTGATGGTTTGCTTAGATGTATGCGACTAGGTGGATAAATGAAAAAATGATTAATAAAGGCAAGGTATAAAAATGAACCAGTGATTGCACAAACCTATATTCGAGCAACTTGAAGGTGCCTAAACTCTTCTTGAAGTTGTACCCAACTCTCGAACATGATCTCTAATATGTGAGAATGGGTTGGGAATTCTAGTTGACCTATTAGACTTAGAACCCATCCTCGCTCATAATTTTATCTTAATTAAAGTCAGGAGGTAACTCCCTTCATTTAAGGTGGTACTGATGTATCACCCCATTTTGGCCCCTCGTTAACCAATTGGTTCCCATTAAGGCTTCAAACATCATGGAGCCTAAAGGAAAGATCCTTTAATGATCTAAAGCATGCCATGATATGACCCTCCACCCTCTTGATCCCCCGATGATCGATAAAAGGTAAGAGTTGTTAGCAAGATTCCATTTGTTTGATTGCAGTCTTAAAATCAAGGTGCTCATAGGGGTGACTCCACCAAGAACTAATAAAGTTAACTTCATGAATCTTTGGTTTATGTTTATATTTTTCCTTTATTAAACAACTTCTCTTTGCATTCATGTAGTCTTAACACTTCACCACATGCACTAGGTTTGCCCTTAGATAAAGTGATGAATTCTCAAAGTTTGAGGCCTAAGCTCTATTCTGGCTTAGGAGATGATGAGGAGGGTTCATCACTCATAAGCCTAGTACCTTTGGGCATATCAAATAAGGGGTATACGATAAATGTCTCCTAAGATTGTGGGAGCCATAAACTCCAACAACCTTTAGAATTATGGAATAACAAACCAAATGTTTGCATTTTCACCAAGTAGTGGTTTGAAATTAGGCATTATGGAATTATGGTAATATATTAAGAGCACACCTTTACACCACTTTAAAAAAGTTCCTAACTGAAGCCCAAAATAATAGGTTTTTTACCTAAAAATTAGGGTGGATTGATCTAGATGGATTAAGATGGACCTAGTACACAAAAAATAAATATTTTTTGACACATTATGCATCCTATAACTTATTCACGAGAATGATTTTTAAACCCCAATAGTCAAGCGCTAAAACATGCCTCTTTTTTTACAAAATCATTCCACTACCTTTTGAATACAAGATGTGCACCTTAAGTATGATCATGCTCCATCACCTTTAAACTCACCATTAACTTTTATTGGTTTGAGGGACCTTCGAATTCAATACCTTATATTGGTATTTGAATTGACCATATGTCCTAGGAAAAGCCTTTATACTTATGTGTGTAGGAGAAATAAGGTTTGAAGGCAATGTGTTTACTCTTTACATAGGTATCAATAGCATTCATGCATGTATTCATTTGTTTGGCATTATAGCATCATCATATGATTTATTGTTATAAATTTTTAGAACTCATAAAGGAAAAAAGACAAACACTATAGAACTTAGTCAAGATGGGAGAGTTAAAACTTTAGGAACTTAAGGGAAAGATTAAGGACATGAGTGAGCTCAAGGTGGAATTGGCACTACATCAGTACATGGACAGAAAACTAAAAGGGATGGTCAAACAAATCTTGATGGATAGTTTAGTGCCAAAAGATCTAATTAATGGTAGATTGAGTGACATGTCTGCAAAACCAAAGAAGATGAGCCTAAAAGGAAGTTGGGAATTATGAGCCCGTTCATTAGCATGAACCAACCATTGTCTATGATATTTAAGTAGCTAAAGAAAAGAGGAATGCTCAAATTGCTTGATCCAAAGCCTTTTCCAAATCCACTACCTAGGGGGTTTATGCTAGTTTTCACCAAGCCTATGAACACGATAATAACATGTGTAAACATCTTAAGCATGAAGTATAAGATCTTGTTGATTTTAGGGAACTACCAAACTTTGTGAGCCTAAGTTATTACCTTAGCCCCATGCCTAAAATAACTACTAACTCATTTCTAAACCCATTCTCAGTTGAAACCTCTCTAAACCAAAATGGGAAAAAATCATTTCCACTGGTCTGTTAAGAGGCAACCTCTTATGCCAAACCTAATTAGAAGAAGCCGATGGGAAATCTTATTACTAAGAGTTTAGCTAACACCCAAAAGAGAGAAGGAGCACATTCCAAGCAATCCTTACACAAGAAATAATTACAACCCCAACATGCGAAAAAGGAAATAATTGGTAAAAGCTCTCATAAGTTTCCTAAGCTTGAGATGTCTTTATCCAAAGCCTTTGAAAGACTCGAAAATGAAAGAATTTTGTATCATCTAGCCCCTAAGCCTCCACTAAATCTCTTACCTAAGAACTATAATGCCAATGCCTTTTATGCTTTCCCCTAAGGCACCTATCATCATATAGATGAGCACCAAAGGTTTCGTCATGAAATCCATGGCCTTATTAATTCAAGGGTAATACTCAACCTAATAACGTTTGATGGCTACCTAAACCAAGAACCTAAGTAAGAGTTTATTTCTCTAATCCAACTTTCAGCTAAGGCTTTTAAGGATCTCAAGGAGTAAGTATTATTAGTGTCTGCATATCATGGAATCAAACCCTCGAAGGATGGAGGTATGACCACAACTATTTATGAGGTAATAAATGAAAACTTCATTGCAAAAGGCCTAATCAACATATGGGAGGGAATGGAACCTAAAAAGAACTCAAAACTTGGTTGACCTTTGTCTTAAGCATGGGAAAACTCAAAGAAAGAAAGGTTTGTACCACATGTGGAATCCAAAGCACTCGAGTCATAGGACATTACAACAGTCAATTTTGGTGCTTCAAGAATGCTATCTAGGATGATTTTGAGAGTTGAAGGATGTTAGACCCAAAAAAGGAATGGTGATAACTTTATGGAAGGCATAGTTTAAAGTCTTATTTTTGCTTTCTTAAGCACAACCTATCTTATCTTAGCTACCAACATTATCATAGTTTGATTATTTAAATGAATGTTGATGCTTTTAATTTCATGTTATTGCTTATTTAATCCAAATGTGGTTGTCGATATGTTTGGTGCCATAATAGAATGCTTGGTATTAGGATAAAATAGAAAGAATAAAAAAAGAAAAAAGAAAGAAAAAGTAAATATACATTGCAAGGGGTACAAGGTGTTTGAAGGAAAGGGAAAAAAAAAAGGACAATCATCTATTGGCCTAGATTTTAGTAAACCATCTTTCTAAAATTTTATGTCACCTCAATTATGAGCAAAATCCTGTAGAAGAAAGATGTGAAAAAGGAAAGCCAATAAAATATTTTAGGAAGCAATAAATAGAGTGAAAAAATATAGAAGAAAAAGTGAAAAAAGAGCTCCATAAAGGAGTATGAGTTAAGAGAGGTGAGATTGAAGAGTAAGAGTAAACATGGTGTAAAAAGCCATAATAAGCCATAAGTATTCCTTAGTACTAGAGGTTAAGAAGCAAAGAAGAAAAGAAGAGATATGCGAAAAGGATAAATGAGAGCAAAATGCGAGGAAGAGTGTACCTTAAAAGGATGACCCATGTAAGTAGGGAAGTTAAGAGAGGTTTCAACAACACTATGTATGAGAAAAAAGATGGAGTTGCCCCAACCTAATGAATCATCCCCAAATTTTATGAAGGAAGAGACCAAACAATAGAAAAAGGAAAGAACATCCATAAGAGAAAAGGTTAAGGAATCTTCAATGTGTTGTAGAATGATACCATGAGAAGATTGAAGAGAAGATCACTTAGGAGCAAATCAAGGGAAACTCGAAGGAGGAAAAGTCATCTTAGAAGAAAGGCGAGAAAGTAATGGCCTATTTCTTCATTGATAGTTTGGCCCATTGTGATGTGAAAAAAAAAAAAAGAAAAGAAAAAATCAATATTTACTGGGTGGAAAACCTTAAAATGATCATCTAGGCAAAAGTTAGGGAAAAATAAAAAAAGAGTTGAAAAATGTTTGGTTAGAAACCTAAAAAGGCTAGCAAATAACAAGCATTATATTTTGTTGCCAGATGTGTTGTAGTTGCATTTATGATGAATAAATAAGAGTGTGGAATTGTATTAGTGTGCATGAGAATGATTAAACTACCCTTTATATATATA
>CATIWR010091686.1:0-25628 GCA_949677035.1 Omphalea diandra | reverse complement strand
AATATACACAGAAAATAATAAGTGACAAAATAATAGAGAGATATATATATATATATATATATATATATATATATATATATATATATATATATATATAATGCACCAAGTGACTAGCACGTAATGTGCCAAGTGGCTGGCACGTAATGCCACGTTCACTCTTACAAAACGTATATTCGTATATATAATATATTCACCCATCATATCCAGTACAACCAGATAATAGTGCAAACAATAATGTCTTCTTTCAGAGCATACGCGAAAGTTGATGAAGCTGAGCAACGCAGACTCGACGCTCGCCGAAGATCCAGAAAGAAAATCACCATCATAAGCCTCTCTTCAATACTGCTTGCGGCTATTGTGGTTGCCGCCTTGTTAGGAACGCATGCTTCTAGTGACAAGCCAAACAATGGTGGTGATGGAGCAAAATCCATTTCTGCATCCGTTAAGGCAGTATGTGGTGTTACCTTGTATAAGGATTCTTGTTATAATAGTCTTACCACTTTCGCCAAGCCTGACCATCTTCAACCTGAAGAGCTGTTCAAATTGTCAGTGCAAGTGGCTATCAATGAACTGTCAAAAGTTTCTCAGTATTTCTTGCCTAACAATGGTGTCACTGATAATATGACGCAGGCAGCCTTGAAAGACTGCAATGATCTTGTGAGTCTGGCGATGGACCATTTAAACAACTCATTGTCTTCTACTGATTATGTTTCTGCGCTTGATGCTGTGGATGATCTCAGAAGTTGGTTAAGTGCTTCTGCTTCTTGCCAACAGACTTGCATTGATGGGCTAGAGGAAGCCAACATGAAGGCTGCTGTTCAAAAATATCTCAAGAATACTACTGAGCTAACTAGTAATAGCCTGGCCATTATCACTTGGATTTGCAAGGTTGCAGGATCAGTGAAGATGAGGCGCTTGATGAGTTATGATGGTGATGATGATCCTAGTCATTACCATGGCAAGGTGAAGATGCCTAAGTGGCTGCATCAAAGAGATCGTAGATTGCTTCGAAGTGAATATTTAAAAAAGACGGCTCATGCTGTTGTGGCTAAAGATGGGTCTGGAAAATTCAAAAGAATTAATGAGGCCCTCAAGACTGTCCCAGACAAAAGCAAGAAGAGATTTATCATCTATGCGAAGAAAGGAATTTATGTTGAAAACGTTCTCGTTGAGAAATCAAAATGGAATGTCATGATAATTGGCGACGGCATGAATGCCACAATAGTGTCTGGAAACCTGAATTTTGTGGACGGGAGTCCCACATTCTCAACTGCGACTTTTGGTAAAATTCCTGTCTTCTTCCATGTAGCTAGCTATATACACAGTTTTTTAGTAAATTGGATATCCTGAGAAGGATGTGGGTATCTGAAAATCTGACCTCTTAAACTATTTGGCAAACGTGCGAACCACCACAGGACTACTAACCTAATGACATTATATCGTGTGATAATAGATATGAAATTTCACTATAAGTGAACTAAAATACAAGAATTTTGTTGCTCTGCAGCTGTGTTTGGCAAGGGCTTCATTGCCAGAGACATGGGATTCCAGAATACGGCGGGTCCAATCAAGCATCAAGCAGTGGCACTAATGTCAAACGCGGATCAGTCAATTTTTTACCGGTGCAGTTTCGATGCCTTTCAGGATACTCTGTATGCACATTCAAACCGTCAATTCTACCGTGAGTGCAACATATATGGAACGGTTGATTTCATCTTTGGAAATTCAGCAGTTGTTATCCAGAACTGCAATATACTACCCAGAAGACCTCTGCTTGGACAACAAAACACCATCACAGCGCAAGGAAGGTTTGACCCTAATCAGAACACTGGAATTTCAATCCAGAATTGCACTATTCAACCATTTGGCAACTTGACTGGCGTAAAAACATTCCTTGGACGACCTTGGAAGAATTACTCAACCACTGTATATATGAAATCCATGATGGGTAGACTGATTGACTCTAGTGGTTGGTTACCATGGACCGGGAACACAGCACCGCCTACCATTTTTTATGCGGAATATCGGAATTTTGGACCTGGTTCTTCAACAAAATATAGAGTCAAATGGAAGGGCTTGAAAATTATTACCCAAAAACTAGCCAACCAATTTACTGCCAAGGCATTCCTCCAAGGGGACAAGTGGATCCCTCAAACCGGAATGAGCTACCAACCTAGCTTATAAGCAAGTTTTTTTTTTTTTTTAAAAAAAAAAAACTATTTGATATCCTCGTACACTTTTGAATATGAGATTAATCCAAATTTGAGTCAGATAGGATCACGAGGACAGTAAAATCCTTCGTACCGAGTTTTAATACAGTTGCATGTGTATCCAAAGACTTAAACCAAAAACCTCTAATTGAGTCTTTTAATATTGTATATGGTAGGCATACTTACTAGACATTTGTATTCCTTATAAGTTTATTTACGTTTTTATTTTATATATTTTTGCTCTATTTCAACTTTCTTTTATCGTGGTATTCTATAAGAAATTTTATTTTATCTCCATTTATTGAATAAAATATTACACAAAAATCTGAACTCGCTTACTTAAAAGGTCTATTTTAAAGTGATCACTCAAGAAATTTTGATTATTATCTGATGATGTGAGGATGTAAGGCTTACTAGTGTGGTAGGTTTGATTGGGTCTTCTTAGGTTAGAGGTGATTAGCTTGAGAATTAGAAGGGATCCAGTTCTATGCCAGACTTCTACTTCGATGCTTAAGTTAGCAAACTCTGCAGGAGAAGTGAGGTGAGTATGTGAGAATAGAATGAATGAAATACTTGGTGATGACCTTTATATAGTGGCTAGAGTGGTATATGTCCATGTTAGATTAGGACTCCAATTTCTTCCTAATGAGGAGTGTCCTTTCCTAATTAGAGTGAACTTCATGATGAGAGTTATCCTTTCCTAGTTATAATGAGTCATGGGTCAAAGAGTCGCATATGGGTTGAGCTAATACTAGCCTAAAAGCTGAGAGCCCATCTTGGGTTGAGCTAGGCTTATGCTTAGTCATTATTTAGGCCTTATAAGGCCTAACTGACCTTTAATTATGGTTGGGTGATGTAAACAAGTCTAATTGGCCCATTGGACATAAGGTTTAAAACATGGAGCTTAAAGCCCAAAGTTGGTGCATGGAGCAATTAGAAGATGTTTGAAACTTAGATACTTCAAATGGTGTAATTAGCTTAATTCAATGGAGCCAAAATGAGGAGATAACCAAGGCCTAATAGCATTTAGCCAAGACAAGGAAATTAAGCCCAAAATGTGTGGATAAAGAGATAAAGGCCATAAGTTAAAGATACTTCTAAAATTTGCTTACTTGGCATTGTCTTTTTAATCTTTTTAGGACTACTCCTCATTTGTCAAATCTCCTAGCCATATCTATTTAGGATCTTTTTTAGTTTTTCATTCTTGTAAGCAACTTAAAAATAAGTTGTTTTAGTGTTGTCGAATTCATGCATGGTCAATCAAAAGGCTTTATTTGTTTGCTTATTACATTAGGATTATAATGTTTAGCTATTATTTAGGTGGACCACTAAACCCTAGCCAAATTGTCATCTATCTTTTCTAGGGTTTTTATTCTTTCATTTTAGTTAGCAAACTAAGCGCGTTAGGTTATAAATAGCTCCCCTATTCAACCAAACTCAACACATTTCATAATATTTTTTCCTTTGGCATATTGTTATGAGATTTAGTTCTCTTTCTTAAGTTCTTGAAAGAACTTGGTGACGTTATTAGGTGGATTCTTAACAGCTTTGTAAACTAGGTTTAAATTGACTTTAGCCAATATAGGGTTAGAATTAATAACCTTTAAATCTTTGTAACTGAGGTTGTTTGAAATAGGTTTTCTAGAGGTGCAGTTGAGATTTGGAGTTATTTAAACTTGATTCTTGAAATCATCCATGACAATTCAATTAAGCATACAACTTAGGAAAATCAATTGTCCCTTGTGTTCATATTATTTGGTATCAGAGCTTATGGTTTCAATTATCAAGTAAGTATCCTTTGTGTTCATATCCATTGTGTTTGCATCTTGTTTTCTTTCTATCTTCAATTCGGCCTCATTTATCATTTAATTCATTGTGTTCAATTCATTTTCTTTCATCTTTCATTCATTAAATTTGTTTATTTCATCATAGTTAAGTCTTATTTCATCTTTAAAATTAGTTTGAAATCATTTTGCATCATCAAAAAACACAAAAAAAAAAAAGAGCATAAATTGAGATTTGCATGCTTTTTGAATCCAATTCGAGGTCACCAATTCTTTTGTGTTTCAATCTATTTTCTTTGTATTTCAACTATCAAATTATTTTGTTCAACATCATAAATTAAAATTTTATCATTGAAATCATATTAGAATTGTTTGTTTTACAAAATTTCCTTAAATTAAGGAATTTTGCAAAATAAGCTCGTTTTCCTTGTTCTAGTTGAATTTCTTTGTTTCTTTTCATTCCAATTCATTTTCTTTGTTGATTAACCTTTCTTTTATGTTTAATTTTAGATTGGAACCACTTGCATCAGAAAATTCCTAAAACTTAGGAACTTTGCAAAGTTTCCTAAAATTTACGGAGAACTTGCAATTTGATTAGTTATTTCTTTCCATTCAATTTTCTTTATTGTTTCTCATTCAAATTCTTTTTTTTTTTTTTTTGCCTAATCAATTCTTTGGTGTTTCTTATGTACCTGGGGCCAAACCATATCATCCAATTCAAGGGGGAAGTTAAAAAGATGAAATTGCCCCTACTCACCTCAATTCGGCCTAATAGTATTTCATTGCATTGTTTTGTGTTTTCTTTGTTTTAAAGTTGTAATTTAGCTTTAAATTTTTTAAAAAAAGGAAGAAAAGAATGACTTAAAAAAAATAAAGGACATCAAAAGAAAAAAAAAAGAGAGAAAAACATAAGAAAAAGAAAGAAAGAAGCTAATTGCAAAATATTTCAAATTGGTTTATTGCAAAATTTGGATTCGACCAAAACTCCAAATTTTCTATTTATTTTGCTTCATTTAAAAATTTAAAAATTTGATTTCTTTCTAGTTTTCCTCAAATTACGAATTGGACTTGATTTCTAGCTAACCTTATTTTCTTCCTTCTATTGGTTTTTAATTTAATTCGTTTGTTATTTGGAGTCATTATAAGTTTTGAATTGCTTGTTTGTCAAGTAATTCAGGATTTATTTAACACTAGTAACTTTAGTTCCAAAAAACTTAAAGAAAAAAACCAAAAGAGGTAAAAGGCAAGAGTGTGTAGGATAATAAGAGGAAAAAAGCCTTACTGCGTGAAATACGAGAGGCGTGACATCTTTTGAGTGTAAGCACATGAGAGAGTGATTTTGTGAGGTTTTCTTTTGTTCTTACTAATCATGATAGATCCTAGTGGTGATCCAAAGTGAAAGTTCTTTACGAAGTGCATGCACAAAAAGATGGAGTAATTAATGGTCAATGTAGAGAAGATAAAATCTAGCCAACAAACTAATACCTCAAATACCACCAACAAAACTTTAATGCAACCTAGACGTGGTAGACTTATGACATGGCAAACAAGATGGCAATTTAGGTAGCATAAAGATGAAAATACCTACTTTTCATGGTAAAAACAATCTTGAAGCTTATTTAGAATAGAAAAAGAAGGTTGATTTTATTTTTGAATGCCATATTATAATGAGGATAAGAAAGTAAAATTTATTGTTATAGAATTTATTAATTATGCTCTTATAAAGTGAGATCAATTAAGAATTAATAGGCATGGATGTAGGGCAGATCTAATTGTAACTTGGCATGAGATGAAAAGAATTATGAGAAAGAAAATTTATTCCTTCATATTATTATAGAGATTTGCTTAATCGTTTGCAAAGACTTGTGCAAGGCAATAGAAGCATTGAGGAATGTTATCAAGAGATGACGATTGCATTAATCTGTGCCAACATTAAGAAGGATGAAAAACAAACATTGCTTGATTTCTTAGTGGGCTTAATAGAGAAATAGCTAATATGGTGGAATTACAACACTATGTAGATTTGGAGGATGCATACCATATGAACTTAAAGGTGGAAAGGCAAATTAAAGGTAAAACTTTCAAATCCAATTTTCCTTCTTTTAATTGGACTAACAAATTGAAAGATGTAGAAAGGCTAAGTACAAAGTCCAACTCTAAATTACCAAATAGAAGTAAAGAAGGAAGGAAGCTAAAGGTTGAGCCCAATAAACCCGAACCATCTAAGCTTTAACCCAATCTTATTGAATGTTTTAAATGTAAAGGACGTGGACATATAGCTAAATAGTGCCTAAATAAAAAGATCATGGTTGTCATAAATAAAAATATTGAATATAAATATAGTGATAGTGATAGGGAAACTAATCTTGATATGCCTCCCATTCATTGATGCTAGTGATGAAGAAGATCTTTTAAAAATTAATAGCAAAGAGCTTTTGTTTGTAAAGAGACTTTTAAGTGCCCAAGCTAAAGAAAATGATGAGCAAAGAGAAAACATCTTTCAAGCAAGGTGGAGGATCTAAGGCAAGGTATTTTCTTTAATTATTGATGGTGGTTCATACACTAATGTTGCTAGTACTTAGATGGTTGAAAATTTGAACTTGCCTACTCTTAAAAACCCTAAGCCTTATAACTTGCAATGGTTAAATGATAATGTGAAGTTAAGGTTACCAAGTAAGTTAAATTTTCCTTTTCTATGGGCAAATATTTTGATGATGTATTATGTGATGTGATACCAACACAAGCAAGCCATTTACTATTGGGGTGTTCATGGCAATATGATAGAAAGGCTAAGCATGATGGGTTTGCAAATAGTTATGAGTTTGACTTTCATGGTCAACACATTGTACTATCTCATTTATCTCCTTAACAAATTTATGAAGATAAAGAAGTTTTAAAAGAGAGAGAACACATGCATGTGAGAGAAAAAGAAATAATTATGAGACAAAAGGAGAGCTATGAAAAAACGCATGAGAGGTGCTAACAAAAAGTGGTAAAAGCAGAGGATAAAGTGGATGCACATAAAAAAAAGAAAGGTGCATGCAAAAAGAGATGGTGTGCAAAAGAAAGCTCTAATGTTAAAAAAGAGTAGTAAGATTGAAACTAATTCTTCCAACAAAGCCTGCAACCTTATTTTTGTTTAAAGGGATGTGTTACACTAATAATGAGATTTATAATATTTTCTACAATGTTTTTATATCTCTTTTACAAGGCTATGAATTATGGTTTTCAATGGAGGAGCCTAGCAAATAAACTAACTTAACTCTTAATTCTTTTTATGATGGTGATATAATAAAGAGTGAGGTTGCAAATTTATGTAAAAAAGAGTTTTGTACTACTTATTTAGATGTTTCATGTTTTTTCTTATTTTAAACGTGATCTTACTCATTTTAATTCTTGTTTTTGAGTTTCTAAGTCATTTTCTAGCTTTAGATGTTTGTTTTCTTATTTTAATTCATGCTTTTGTGTTTTAAAGAATTTTTTTGGTCAAAAACATTTTGCTTCTTCTTTTTGTGTTTCCTCTTATAGTTTTAAGTGTTTGAAAAATTTTTATTCTAGTTTTTTTCCTTTTTATTTAAAATGTGATTTTCATAGAAAAGGTTCCTTAAAAACTAGTTCTTATGTTTCTTACTCTTTTTCTTCTTCTTCTTATTTTGTTCTTCTTTTTACCTTAGGCATTGGTCAGGTAGAACATTTTCTTTTGATTTCAAATATTCTTATATTTTTGTGTTTCTAGTTCTTTTTTTATTTTTAAATCTTGTTTTGAGAAACCTGGATTTTCTCTATCTAGTGTTTTTGATTTAAAGAAGTTTGATAACTTAATGTTTCTCCATGCTAGATGAAAGACATTTTCAAAGGTTTCTTTTCAACATTTTGGACTTGTTTTTCATTCTTATGGTCTTTCTTTGGTGTGTTCAACACTTTATATAGTTTTCATGCAAGTTAGTATTTGATTTAGATGGGAATACTTATAATTTGCAAGGTAAGTTTGATTTAGACTTATCTTTATTAGTTCTTATGTTTGGTTTTTGCTTTCTTATAGGCCAAGATTCGAGGATGAATCTTTCTAAAGAAGGAGGAAATGATGCAACCAAACTTAACTAGCCTTTTGGACATAGTGTTTAGAGCATGAAATTGAAAACCCAAAGTTGGCACACGAAGTAATTAGAAGATGTTTGGAACTTGGACACTTCAAATGATGCAATTAGCTCGATCCAATGGAGTCCAACATGAGGAGATAACCAAGGCCCAATAGCATTTTGGCCAAGATAAGGAAATTGAGCCTAAAATGTGAGGATAGAGAGATAAAGCTCACAAGTTAGAGATACTTCCAAGATTTGCTTAGTTGGCAATGTCTTTCTATTCTTTTTAGGACTGCTTCCCATTGGTCAAATATCCTAGCCATATCTATTTAGGAACTTGTGTTAGTTTTTCATTCTTGTAAGTAACTTAAAATAAGGTGTTTAAATAGTGTTAGAAAGGCACCTCGACTGAATTCACCCATGGCCAATTAAAAGGCTTTATTTGTTAGCTTATTACATTAGGATTATAATGTTTAACTATTATTTAGGTAGACAACTCAACCATAGTTCAATTGTCACCTATCTTTTATAGGGTTTTTATTCTTTCATTCTAGTTAGGAAACTAAGTATGTAAGGTTATAACTAGCCTCCTATTCGGCTAAGCTTAATACATTGAATAATATTTTTTCCTTTGGCATATTGTTGTGAGATTTAATTCTCTTTCTTGAGTTATTGAAAGAACTTAGTGAATTGTTAGGTGGATTCTTAATAGCTTTGGAAACTAGTTAATTGGCTTTAGTCAATCTAGGGTTAGAATTAACAACCTTTAAATATTTATAACTTAGGTTGTTGGAAATAGGTTTTCTAGAGGTCTAATTGAGATTTAAAGTTTTTTAAACTTTATTCTTCAAATGATCCTTGACAATTGAATTTGAGTTTGAATTTGTTTATGTCTTAAGATTGATGAGGAGGAGTTTGACCAAGTTGATAAGGAGCTTAGCTCGTCTTGGCCAAGCTAAGCAACAGAGAACTTTAAATGCATCGATCTGCCTATATTCCTTTAAAAGGGAATTTTAAAATTGAAAAATTGGGATGTGGGATGTCTTTTCATCTGCCATGCCATGTGTTGCTTGATTATCATGCCTTGTCTATTTACCATTGATTTAGATGATTAAGGCCATTTGATTTGAGTGTTTGTTCATATAGTTCAACCTTTTAGACTACCTCTTCAGACCTATAAATACAATTATGTGGTCTGCAGAACCCCATTTGCACTTTTAAGAAAATTTCTTTAGACTTGAGACATTTATCTTCTTCCCTTAACAAAAGACAAGTCAGTGACATGCAAGGTTTTGCTTGAAAATCTCTTCTTTTCTTCCTTTTCATTCTTGAAATTTTAGAAAATGGACTTTCTTGACACTGTCACGCCACCCTTATCATGATGATGCTCTCGTGTTTATAGAGGAAATTACTATAAAAGACATAGAGGTGAAGAGGATACCTATCTAGAGGTAGAAGAAGTTGATGCAGAGGAATGAGAGATTATTAAGGAAGAGGAGGAGGTAATGCTAAATGACTAAAGGAAATGTAATAAGGACAACTTGAGCGACCAAGTTATTAGGGAAGAAATAGACCCAAATAACGAAGGGCAAAAAATGTAGAGCTAGTAGAGGTTGATGCTCAACCAGTGCCCCTTAGGATTCATAGGGCAAACCCTCAGGTGGCAGAGATATCGAGTGGGCTAACCGAACATGTGCTACTTAAAATATGCAAGTAGTATGACATCCCAAGCTCGTTCAAGTTAGAGGTGTCAGGCTTAAAGGTTAGGGTGTTTTTCGAACTATAACTTAGGCATCTCCCATTATACGAGGATGATTTAAAGGTTAGGCTTCAATTGCCCATCTACCCCTCCAACATGTTTTCACAACTCATAACCTTACCTCTCCCATTTGAATTTAAATGGGCTTCATATTTTAGTGGAGATGTATCTTCTTGCTTGGGAGAAGGGTGTGTCTTTTCCTATTACAGTGTTCAAGCACATCTACATAATTTTAGATCTCTCAGGGGAGGACCACTGCCATGTGTCCTCATGGCTTGGCACGAGGCTCTTCAGCCACTACCCCTCTTCCATTAAGAGATGGAAGCATAAGTACTTTATAGTTACTTGTGATAAAGATGTGCCTTTTTTATTAATGTGGACAATGAAGGATGAGAGAAATATGTCCATTTACATCTTTAAGGAGGAGAGGGAGGTGGTTGATTAACTTCAACTAGAAGACCCAATAAGGCTAATTGATAAACATTACTCCATTGTTGAGCTCGCTAATATATTTTTCTTTCCATATTTCTTTATGTTATCTTTACTAATGGTATTAATACCTTACTATTTTATAAAGATGAACTTCCAAGTTATCCAAAAGGAGATAGCTCCACAAAAGGTAGCTCAAGTTATAAAAAAAGACTCGGGCTCAAGTAAAAAAGGCTGTCATATGGAAGTAGGTGATTGAAGATGTGGACATGCATGAATCTTAATTTAAGAAATGCTTAAGCTTATTTTTGATCTTGCATCTCTTATTGATTAGGAGGTTGAGACAATAACCTATAAGGTTCCACCATGAAGAATGCTCAGATGAAGCCTGTAGTGATTTATTCGAACGAGAAGCTATTTATGCTTCCTAAAAATCTGAGTCAATATTGGACCCTCGGGGGTTTTAAAAGAAAAAATATAAGGATTGTTTGCTAAGCCATCCTATGGTCAATAAAACCTTAGGAAGACTTTACGTCTTTTCAAAGCATAAAAAATGGTTCGAGCTCCTAATAGATAGACAACTCATCAATCATGCTAAAATGCATAACCTTAAGGTAAGGTTCCTAAGCCACTTTGGAAATATAAAATAATTAAAGTTTTTAAAGCTAATTTTTTCTGGTACTATGTATAAGTAGCAACAATTGAGGCAATCTTGAGCCAATGGTTGAAAGCTTTTAAGAAACAAATGAGGAACATAATTGACTTAGAGGACTAGTTGACGAAGGCTTAGAATGAGCTAGTTGCCTAACCAAAGATCATCAAGACATCATTAAGCAAGTGGCTAATGGGGTGGGTGCACCTACTGAATTCTACTCAAAAGGCTTTTTAAGGCTTTTAAAGTTGAGGGTGCCAAGTTAAAGGTTTAGGTCTCATACTGAAGGAGATGTCCTAGAGGAAAGCTGAGTTAAAGCAGGAAGTAAAGCAATGATAACAAAAGAAGAGGCACCTCGTGCTCTAGCCAATAAATAGATGGCTAGGATTTATTTTGGTTGTAACATTAAAATAAGGCATGAATTACTCAAAGATCATCTTGACTAAATTTTGACTTTATTGGTGACATCCTTTCTGGTTGGATGTAGAAAAGCCAAAAGCAAAAAAAGAAGAGGAAGAAGAGAAAGTTGAAGAAAGAGGAGAGGAGAAGGGGAAGAGGCAAGGGAGTAGTGGTAAGTTTACTTATAATCCTTTGCTTGTCCTTCAAACTTGTAAAACATTTCTTAAGTAATACAATTTTCCTCTTTTCTTTACCTTCTCTATGTGTTTTATAGTGCACTTATGAGCATCCGAGCCTTATATTATCAACACGTGGTATAGTAATTTTGAACTTTAATAATCTGCAATCGTGATCAACTGAGCTCTTAGACTTAGGAAAATTTCAACATAACAAGATAAATTGTAGTCAATTGAGCTAATAAGGCAAATAATACTTAAAGTACTGAGTTAAATCAAACTTTAATAACCATTTAGCTTTCAATAAAAGGCTAAACTGACAACACCGAGTTAGCAAAAAATGCTAAGTATATGTGATATTTGATTAGCTAAGGCATTCTTTAGCTATAGGCTTGACTAGCCTTTCATGATGTACAAGCCTTATGAACTTGGTACATGCCTTAAAAGATAACTCAGAAAGGATGGTAAAAAGCCTTTCATAATGTACGAAGCTTACTAACTCGGTACATCCTTAATTTAAATAACTCATAAATGTGAAAGAAGAAGGTATAAATCCTTTGTATATTCATTAAATTAAATGATTCAATAGTTGAGGCATTGTTCAAAGTCAATTACAATGGATTACAACTAAGGCTATTAGAAAAAGTATTTTTTAAGAGCCTTTATATTCCATGTTTGGGGTGGTGGCTTGCCACCCATTATTTCAAGCTTGTAGGTTACAAGCCTTATTGGCTTAACTACTTTAAAAAGTCCTTCTCAATGAGCATCGAGCTTGCCAATGCCTGCCTCAACTCGAGCTATGTCAACTTTTATAAGGACTGAGTATCCCACCTTAAAGTTTCGGTGCTCTATTTTTCTATTGTGGAAATCGAGCAACCCTTTATTAGTCGATTGTAGCTCATCAGTCCATGAAAATTTTTTCAAATCCCCCATTGTTTTGAAGAATGGTAGGCAGTGTTAAGCTAAAGATGAGATAAATCTCATAAGGCAGTTATCCTCCTATCTAGTTTCTAAACCTCATTGATGGATTTGAGAGGTTATATATCAAGAATGGCTTAGATCTTCTCTAGGTTGGCCTCTATGCCCTTTTGTGAGATCATGAACCCTAAAAACTTCACTTTTCAAACTTTAAATGTACATTTTTTTAAGTTGAGCTTCAAGTTGTATTGGTTGAAGTTTGTTAAGACTTCTTTGATATCTCCAGCATGATCTTTAGCTAGATGGCTTTTCACTATCACATCTACATATACTTCAATCGTCTTGCCAATTTCGTCCTCGAACATGTGGTTGACTAGTCTTTGGTACATTACCCCAATGTTTTTAAGGTTGAATAACATTACTTTATAGTAAATGTCCTCATGTATGACAAACTCATCTTCTCTTCATCTAGCATAAACATTATGATTTTATGATCGCCAATCGAGACATTAATAAAGTTGTACAGGTCGTACCCAGTAGTAGAATCCATCAACTGATCTATGTTGGGCAGAGGATAAATGTCTTTTAAATAGGCTTTATTAAGGTCAATAAAGTTGACATACAGCCTCCATTTCCCATTTGCTTTTTCATCAGTACTACAGTTACCAACAACTTACAAACTTCTTCAGCCACAGTCTTCTAGCATTTGGAGGCATGATTTTTCCTCTTTTGCTTAACAAGCCTGATCAAGCTATCCAGGTTTAAGTTATGGGCTATGACTAAAGGGTTTATCTTAGAAATGTCCAATAAGGGCCATGCAAATGTTTTAAGACTATTTGAAAAGATGAAAATGATGTCCTTATCTACTAGCTCGGTTAGTTTTGTATAAATTCTGAGGGCTTATCCTTCACTAACAGGCAGAGATTTTAAATCCTCCACAAGCTCGACTATTTTGGGGACATTGTCTAGGGAGACAACTAGTGGTTCCATGAAGATGGCATGGTTCACCTCTTTTAAATTGTTCATGTAAATCTATTTTGCTACTTTTTGATCTCCTTTTACTATGGCCACACCCCTTTTAGTATGGATCTTCATTGTCATATAGCTCATCCATATTGCCTTAAATCTCCTTTTACTATGGCCACACCCCTTTTAGCAAGGATCTTCATTCTTAATGGAGTATAAACGATAGTGTCATACAAGATAGGTCTGCCAATGATAACATTATAGGCAAAAGAGAAGTTCATGACCATACATATTGCCTTAAATCTCTTGGTGATATTTGTGTCTTTTAGCTCTATGTTTAGTTAATGGATCCAAAAACAACCACTTTTGTTCCTCTTAGACCAGTTAGAGGAGTTCAAACTAGCTACAGCTTCTTGAAATCTTACCCAAGGTCTTTATAGCCCTTGGTGGTCGTCAAGTTGACCAAGTTTTCATAATCCACTAAAATGCGGTTGAGCAGGTAATCTTCGATCTTGCCTTGGATCATCGTAGTATTTGCATAAAGAGTACACGATTTCCTATCATTTGTAGAGGAGAAGGTGATAGGATAGAACATTGGCTCGTCCTTATTTTCTTTATTGTTCAAGGTCAAGTTGTCTTCTTTTGTGAACTTGTCTATAATTACATCAATGACCCCAACATGCTGCCTCTTATTAGGCCTTTTATTTTTGTTTGTTTCTTCCTGTTAAGGCTCATGTCCAACTTCGCCTTTTTTTAAATTGATTGAGCCTACTTTGTTGAACCAACCTGTTAATCTTGTTCTTTAAATCTTGCTCCATTTTGTGTCATGCCTATTACCCTTGTGGTAGATGTAGTACTTATCTTTATTTTTGGTAGCCAAGCTCTTCGGGGGAAAAGAATATTGGATCCTTTCTCTTGTTTGGCTAATCTAGTGAAAAACCTCACTTCTGTTTTGTTGTGAGCAATGTGTAGTATCTAAACGAGCTATTATTTGAGTCATTAGGGCCCAAATGTGAGTTAATTTGTTTGGCTCAACCTTTATCATTCTTGTTATCTCTTTATCCTTTTTTTTTTTTCCTTCTTTTTATATGGACCATAGGAATAAGTCCTTTGGTTGCCATCTAGATAAATAAACTTATTGATTATCTCTATCAGCTCATAAACAAATCTTGGGGGTTAATGTTGAGGGAATTGAAGAGCCCCTAATTTTTATAATTTTGGATCATTATATCTACAACAACCTCATGTTTGAGGTTATTGATATGCATAGCTACCTTGTTGAACTTGGCTAAGTAGTCCCTCAGCGAATTCCTTTCTTCTCTAACAACCTCATACAAGTTTGAGAAGATCTTCACCTATGGTATGATAGAAACAAATTGAGGTACAAACAACTAAGATAATTGTGTGAATCTCCTAAGCTACTCCTGTAAGGGTGATGGGAAAATCATGCATAATAAAGCATTAAACCAGTCATATAGCTCCTATCTAGACCTAAATTTGTAGAAATAAGTTGAAGGGTTAGTTGACCATTATAATTATCTATTGATGGCAACTTAAACTTGTAGGGCACTGACTCACTCCTTACCTCTTAGAAGAGTGTTATTGTCATAGGAGTGGTAATCAAAGACGAAGTACTTTTTACCTTATGCCCATTTAATAATTTTTGTGATCTTTTTCTATAAGGCTTCATCATCTAAATGCAAACTCTCTGATCATATGGCTCAACTTTCAATTGGTTTGTGTAAGGACTATTCCATATCATTGCATGTCTCAAAGTGTCAAGTTTTTCATTCCTTTCAAGATGAGCCTTTTGTTATCCTTACTTATTGAGCTGGAGTAAGTTAAGTCCTGTGTTGTTCGATAGGAAGAGTTTATGGCACAATTACAGGCTTTCAGCTTAGCACTTGTTTGACTTCCCTTAACACTGAAGTAAACTCTGCGTATGTAACTACTTAGGCAGTAACTTAAGGGTCTTGAATTTGTGCACTTGTTGCACTAGTGGAGGTTTGATTCCCATGATTTAATAGAGGCATGAGGATTAGAGATTTGTTGGGGTGTGTTTTCAAAGACATTGAATTGGCTATTGGTTCATAGGGTTTTGGGTCATTGAGAGAGATTATGGCTAAAAATTTGAAAGTTTTTTACAATGATCCATACTCACTATATTAATGATGTTGTGAGGCTTACTAAGGTGATAGGTTTGACTAGGTCTTTTTAGGTTAAGGATGCCTAGCATGAGTAGTTCTAACTTAGTATCTACAAAGTAAGAAACAATGAGAAGGAAATCTGACTTTATGCTGGACATTCACTTTGATGCTTAAGTTAGCAAATAGGCATTAAGAGAAAAGGTGAAAGCATGTGAGAATATAATGAATGAAATATATGATGGTAACCTTTATATAGTGGTTGGAATAGTTTGTATCCATATTGGATTAAAACTCTGATTTCTTCTTGGTGAGGAATGTCCTTTCCTAATGAGATGAACTTCTTGAATAGAGTTATCGTTTCCTAGTTAGGATAAGTCATGGCTAAAAAGTTGCATGTGGCTAACCCAAAAACTGACTTGAAAGCTGAGAGCCCACCTTGGGCTGAGTTGGGCTTGTGGTTAGTCACAATTGAGGCCTTATGAGACCAAATCGGCCTTTAACTATTGTTGGACCTAGCGCATTCTTATAAGGGTAGTGTCATTACCCTTAGTAAGGATAACAATCCAAGAAAAAGAGGTGAATTGAATTATATTAAAATTTTAGAATTTGTTGAATTTTTTTAACTTTATTTACAACTAATTATACACTTTAAATCTCTCGCTCTCAAGTAAAGATTAAGTAAAAGGAAAAAAAAAAAGATCATAAAGATTTTTACCAAGATTTTTTCACTGTCTTTTCTTTTTTTTTATGCTCAACTTCAATCTTTTTTTTATAGGTTCATGATAAATCTTTTCAATAATCTCTTTTTATGGGCTCAAGAGATCAATGGTGATTTTGTAGATTAAGCACCAAACTATATATAAATCATGCAAGAATTTACCATTAGTAAGTTTTTAAGTTTAGGCAAGTGTATAATTAGTGCTAAAGAAAACTTTAACTCTTATAATTACAATAAATGCACACTTAGCCTTATGTCTATCTAATTGCAAATAATAATAGTCTTTAATCCCTTTACAAATATTTCTTACATTTCTTACAGGTTATTCAACCTCTTATAAATGTTCAAATATTTATAGTTATATAACCCAAGATCTATTTGCATGGTAGAAAAATACTCTAAATAAAAAATTAGCTATTACTAGTCATTTTTCAATAAAAGTAATTGTTAGGCTATCAATGACCCATTAGGTATCTTATATGGCTTCTTTTCATAGCTTTTGACCTCTGTTTGTTATGCCTTTAAAAACTTGACTCCTCTTGGCTTTACTTTGATGAGCATTATCAAGACATTATTTTTGAGATACTTAGTCTTCTTCTCTGTAATTTTTCAAATCATTTTAAACCTCTTCTTGGGGTCAACATCTTCATTATCCCTAAATCAATGTTGTATTTAAAATTAAAAAAAAAAAAAACTCTTCAAAGCAAAAGTTAGAATTTTCTAAATTTTATTATCATTTAAACATCTTTAAATTAAATGATAAAGATAATGTCTTATCAATCTTAGTGTTACATGATCAACATTTTCATCCCTTTTGAATGATGATAAAATCAAAATGTTTTAATCATATAAAGGCAATAAAATATACAAAAGTATATTATTAAGCTTCTAAAAATTTTTCCCTTTTTGGAATTATTACAAAAAGGATTTTAAATGCTAACTTAAAATTTCAAAACATCCAAAGAATTTATCAAACTTTCTCACCCTTTTTGGAAATACATATTATTTAGCAATATTCTCTTCCTATTTTAAAGAACTTATGCTTCTCCTAGAAAAATAATATTAGCTCTCCCTTTTTAAAGCATTTAAGCCATCTCTTCCTTAGGTTAAGACAAGACTCTAAATACTAATTTGAAATTGATTAAGCATTAAGGCAATAAATGAAGATATGTGATACTAATTATTAAGAAAGTAAATCATTTTGGAGAACTAAAATATAATTATTTTAAAAAATAACTTGAAAAATTAAATTTCAAACAAGCACACAAACAAACATCTAACATATGAAAAGAATTATAAACGAAATAAAGAGAGCATAAGTATTGATGTGGATTTTGTTATTCGTCTTAATTCCAATAATATAGTTGAATTGGTCAAGTCTCTTTGGGAATGGCATAAAAAGTGATAATAGCGGCTGAATATTAGAGGCTCCATGTAGTGGAGTGATGATATAGTGAAAGCTATATAAGTTTGAGCTTGTAAAAAGTTATAAATAATCTTCTATAGGTCTATTAATTTGTGCATGAATGTTAGATAAATAGGTATAAAAAATGTATTGATTCTCAAAAAAATGCTGAAAATTTAAAAGAAAAATGAGGCACTCTCTTCAAAATTTTTTATTAATTATCAAAACTGTCTCATAAATTACTAAGTATATAATATATACAGAAAAATCAAATCCTACTCAAAATAGGAATAAAGTAATAAAAAAATTTTTCATTTTTGGCAAAATCTCTATTAATTCAAATCTAGAAAATACATATTAAAATAGGAATAAAAATCAAAATGATTCCCAAAAATGTATTTTTTGCACAAAGGGATTGAAATAACAAAATTTTTAAAAATGATAAAAATGCAAATTTGAAGGCCAAGAAAAGAAATTTAGCCAAAAAGTGACAGAAGTCACAAGTAAAACTAGTGAATTTGAATCGTTGGCCTATTTTCCATCAAATTATAGTCTACAAAAGCCAAAAATGCCAATTTAAAATTTCTCAAAACTATCAAAATATCATTCTACCAAATCTAATATTATGATTCCCTTTCATTTGTCCATAAAAACTAATTCCTACTCATCTTCCACATAATTTCCCTCAAGATAGATAAATTTCGCCCTTACATTAATAGAAGAGTCACATTGAAAAGGAATAAGATGTTTAATATTAAACAAATTTGAACTATGAATGTGATTAGGCAATTTAAGATGGTAAGCATAAGGATTAATTTTTTTTTCATAACCTTTAAAAGGCTGATCCAAACAGATCAATCTGTTACTTGACCCAACTAACCTAGTGACAACATGAAAAAAAAAATAAATTTTATTATTAAATATATAAGATAGAATAATTAAAGTAAAAAAAGAAAGAAATTTATTTTCAAAATGATTAGATTATTTAATTAAATTCAAATCCAAATTCACTTTTATTTTTATTTAAAATATAGTGATATTTTTATATTTATCTAATTATTTAATTTTAATTTTATCATGCATTTTTATGTGCCTAAATTATAATTTCTCATTCATTGTTGATAAGTTATTTTACAAGACATATTTTATTGTGGTAAAAAATATTATTGTGATAATATTTCTTAAATAATTTAATATAGTGATAAAAATATTATTGTGCTAATATGATTTTTTTTCATATTTAATTTGATAGGCACTAAAAATTTGGTATCAAGATATTGTGATAAAATATTATCATAAAAAGATTTATGTCATAATTTATTTTGTATGATCATTTATTATGATAAAAAATTTCACATAAAAAATTTATTAGAAATTTACTTTTTATAGATAATAGTTTTGATAAATTAATTTTTTTCTTATGATAAAACCATATATTAAGATGAAATTAATTTTATCACATTAATTTTTATCACAATATGTAAAATTTTTGATAATTAGTGATTTACTGTCATTGTACAATGTACACTTATTTGTGAATTAATTTAAATTATGATATATAATTTAAATATAAATTTATATGAATTTAATTCAATTTCTCATTTTCATTATATATAATCATCTAGTTAAAAATATAAATTATATTTAATTTATTAAGCATTTAAATGAAAATTAAAAATTTTAATCAAGTTCTATATATATAAAATATACTTAATTAAAATTATTTTTTAAAAATTATTATTTTTCTTAAAAATTATAATAAAATAATACATAAATAATAAAAATCTAAATGAACATTTAAAAATATTTCTTAAAAATTAAATAACAAATAACTTGACTTGAAAGATTATTTTTAAAAGTAAATTTTAAATCTTTTATGTATGTAATCCAATGAGCGATCCAAACTTACTCGAAATTCAAGCAATCAAAAGCCAATCTGACCTAAAAAATGATATGATCTGATCCAAGCTGACATGTTTGCAACCCCTACAGTATATTAAGTTAATGTGAATTTCTTTTTCTATAAGATTTTCATGACAAGCTAATTTCATTAGGATTAGGATTTGTATTTATATGGTTAAACTTTTATATGACTTTGAATGTTATCAAAAATTTTAGATCAATCTCTATATATTTATAGTACGATGTAATTATTTTATTTGATATTATATTATTTTGGAAAAATTTAAATTTTTGTACTTTTTTAGTTTAGCTTTAATCATGAGTTTCAATATCATTACTAAATTATTTTTTTCTATATTAATTTTTATTTTTTCATTATTGGCATGCCGATATCAATATTTTGTATTATCCACATATAATAATGTACCTAATTAGAATTTAGAATCTTCAATATCATAACATGTCAATATTTTGTATTGTTCACAGATATTTATAATTGTTAAATTTTTTACTAGTGGAATGACAAGATTGTTTTATTTGTCATGTATAGTCATTGAATAAAAGCAATAATAATCGAGTGTCAATAGTAAACTACCAACTTGGTTTATGATGTGCTTCTGACTAAGAGAATTGATGTTATGAGACTTACTAGGGTGGCAAATTCGGCTGGGTCTCTTAAAGCTGAGGATAGTTAGCTTGGGAAACGAGACTCGGTAGCTACAAGGCAAAAGACAATGAGAGAGAAATCCAACATTACATCTAACTTCCACTCCAATGCTTAAGTTAGCAACTCTATGTGAAAGTAAGGTGAGAGTATTCAAGAATATAATGAATAAAATACCTGATAGTAATCCTTTATATAGTGCTTGAGTAATCTTTGTCCATGTTAGAGTTGGATTTTGATTCCTTCTTAGTAAGGAGTATTTATTCCTGATTAAGAGTAAACTTACTGATGAAAGTTATCCTTTTCTGATTAGGATGAGCCACAAATTAAAGAGTTGCATGTGAGCCGAGTCAACACTGAAATGTGATGTGCAAGCTCATCATATACCAAGTTAGGCCTGTTATCACTATGTGGTTGAGGCCCATGCAGCCAAACTGTGCCTTACATGTTATTTGGGCTTGACCCCTTACTATGAGGGTAGTAACAAAAATAATTTAATTGTTTAAAGGTTAAGGTTTTTCCATGGCTTAGTCTACATCTATTGAATGTGATATATCATCCCTTAATTTGACTCTGTTTTTTTTTTTTAAAAAAAATTTAGGATATTTGTATTTGCATCCACAATATTTGCTATGTTTAACAAAAAATAAATTTGCATTAGAATTAATTTTATATATTAAAATCATAGTAATTTTTTTATTAATATAAATTAATAAATGTTTAATAAATCATTGCTTAATTAATATGGCTCACGATCATGATAAGCTTTGAATGATCTAAATATGATTGGATTTATAATCGTTACCATTTCACTAGTGAAACAATTATTTAAGAGTGCAGTTACTTGACTTACCAATATCAGTCACAAAATAATTTAGTTTATTAAATCTTAAACTAATTTTTTCAATCATCTCTATGAAGTCTATCCTTTTTGTTGGTCCTAGTGCACCTTGAAGAGAGTTGAATTTGTGACAAATTTGAACTTTGAGGAAGCACACACAATTAAAAGATTAGAGAAAAAAATCAATACAAGAGTTTTATAAAGGTTCGGGTATTAACTAACCCTACATCCACTTCTCAATATACCAATTTGGTATTTTACTAAATTACCAGTGTTTTATAAACTCACACTTAACTTAACCTAATACAAGAATTAAACTCACAATTAACCTAATACAAGAATTTTGAAAACTAGGCTAACTCTCAAACCCAATTGTACTAGTGTTTAAAACTCACACCAAACTATGTACAAAGAAATACAAAATTAAAGGTGTGAGAATTAACTTTGCAAGAGTTTGGGCACAATCAATAGTTATTCTCTTACATTCAAGTCCATTTGGTGGTGTATTTATAGGCAATAACCACCGAATAGACATTATAAAGAAACTATGCCTAAGTCTATAAGATGTGCAAGACATATCTTGCATTAAATGTTTGTCAGATGAAATTCACTATCGAGACTGAAATTCGCAGTCACTATGTTTGGACTGTGTCTAACGGCTAATTCACGTAACATAAAACTATTAGTCTTTTCAAAAACTAATTGTTGAATCTTTCTGACAAATCTCAAAATTTGCAGTCTCTACTCAAATTTGTTATCGCTATTTTCTTTTTTTGGACGCGATGGTCACCGTGAAATTGTTTGTCTAACATGGAGATATTGTTTCACCAATTCGCGGTCGTGACTTTTGAATCTCAACAACACTTTTCAAAATTCGCAATTGCTACTGAAATTCATAATCGCTAATTTCGAAGACAAATTTTCATACTTTGAGTTTTTTGCTTCTAATTACTCTTATTCAACTTTCAATGAAATTTTATCTTAATATGTGCGAGAACAACACTTAAAATTGACATTAGAACCTTTTTAATCTATACTGTTAAGATCAAAAGAGAGTCTTGACTTAGATTTGAACAATCTAGTCCAACACTTTTTTTTAAAAAATACAATTCAAAGTTATTAATTTTATCTTTTAAGCTAAGCATTATAAGCTAAGTCTGTTTTATATTTTAAATGTGTTTGCTCAATTGTTGCTATGTTGCTATTGCACCGCATGATATATATATATATATATAACTTGTAAGTATCTTTCGATTAATTATAGTGAGATCTGTTTGGATTTTGACTTTGGTGTTTAAGATTTTGCCTTTTAAGGCACTAACACGAGTGAAGACATTAGTATTGTGGTTCATGGAGCTACATGTAATCAATTTATTGGTTTGTCCTACTTTTATATTGCGCAAATGGTTTTCATTTTACTTTATTATTTTTGAGCATTATGAACTGTTTTTTTTTTTTTTTTTTTTTTTTGAGGAATTGAGTATTATGAACTTAGATTTTGAACTATAAATTCATTTAATTACTTTAATTTTTATTTCAAGTTTAGAGATAAGGTTCCTCTTTAAAATCTTGATTTAATTTGTTAATTATGTATCTTGATATTGTTACTTATTTGTCTTCAAGAGCCCTTAATTTCTTTTCACAGGTATACATGTTGTCCTTCTAAACTATATTAAGTCTTTATACTTTCAAATTTGACAAGCTTCTTTTTTTTTTTTTTTTTACAACTTTGAATAGATTAAAATTTTTTAATAAAGATAAATTAAAAAATTAAAAAATAAATATATTTAAAATTTTATAGTATTTTTTTGTAAGAAATTCAAAAATTAATTTTTTAACATGAATTATTTCTCTAAAACATATGTTTCCGAACCGTATAAGATATCAAATGCATTGACATATTAATGTTTTTTTATCGGTAAAGATGCCTATGAATATATTAATATAATATCATTAATTTATTTAGATATAAAAAATTTAATCATAATTCTATTCATATATTTATATAAAAATATTTTAGTAAGAATATATATATATATATATATATATATATATATATATATATATATATATATATTATTTTTAAGATTTACATATATTGTTTATTCTTTTTGAAAGTTTTCCATAAAATATTAGCATCATGTCAAATATCATATAATAGAGTATTTAAATTAATCTTATTTTAGTATCGATTTTATTATAATAATTATACTCTTTTTACTCTTTAATTGTGCCTTTTTTTTTAAAATACACTGGAGAAAGAGATTTATTTTTAATTTTATAATTGTATATATATTAAACTTAAATATATCTATAACTATGTGTCTGAGACCAAAAAAAAAAAAAAACAAAGAATAGATATCTTTCAAAAGTTCAGCCATATAACCACTTAGAGCATAGATCAACTAGCACGAGATTATTCTAGTTTAATCGAGATATCAAGTTCGGGTCTTTAGGTACGCAACCATATTAAAATTCAGTAAAGATAGTTTTCTCATCATTGTAGTCATATTTAATTCAAATTCGAATTAATTACATACTAAAAAAGGTACGAGAATATCGAATTGTATAATCCAAAAAAAAAAAAAAATCAACTTCTTAAAAAAAAACTAAAAGGAAGTATTAGGTAATATCTTATTAATATCTACGGGTCTTTTAATTTTAGACCGTTATATTACATATGCAGATGTAGGTCCCACTAAATGGAATATGCTATTCTACTATTCATGTCAAAGAGAATAAACCAAGTATACTACAAATTCTATATAATATCTTTTTTTTTTTTTTTGAGAATACTATATAATATATTTTATAAAATTCTGTTTAATCGTAATCAATTCTTCATCTAATGAAGTTCATACTTTTTTTTTATTTTTTTTAAAATAAATCTGTTTAATAACTCGGTACTAGTAGCAAATTTGTCATATAATTATGATAAATTTTAAATAAAATTAATATTATTTTTATTAAATAAACAAATAATTATTTATATAATAATTGATTTTTAAATAATTATTAAAATTTATTAATATTTTATAATATATTATTTTAGAATCAATTTTATTATAATAATTATACTCTTTTTACTCTTTAATTGTGCCTTTTTTTAATACACTTGAGAAAGAGATTTATTTTTAATTTTATAGTTGTATATATATTAAACTTAAATATATCTATAACTATGTGTCTGAGACCAACAAAAAACAAAAAAAAGAATAGATATCTTTCAAAAGTTCAGTCATACAACCACTTAGCATATAAATCAACTAACATGAAGTTATTCTAGTTTAATCGAGATATCAAGTTTGGATATTTAGGTACGCAACTATATTAAAATTCAATAAGAATAGTTTTTTCATCATTGTGGTCATATTTAATTCGAATTCGGATTAGTTACATACTAAACAGGTATAAGAATATCAAATTATATAAACAAAAAAAAATTCAACTTCTTAAAAAAAAAAAAAAAACTAAAAGGAAGTATTAGGTGATATCTTACCAATATCTACGGGACTTTTAATTTTAGACCGTTATATTACATATACATATATAGGTCCCACTAAATGGAATATACTATTCTACTATTCATGTTAAAGAGAATAAACCAAGTATACTACAAATTCTATATAATATCTTTTATTTTTTTTTGAGAATACTATATAATATATTTTATAAAATTATGTTTAATCGTAATCAATTCTTCATCTAATGAAGTTCATACTTTTTTTTATTTTTTAAATAAATCTGTTTAATAACTCGGTACTAGTAGCAAATTTGTCATATAATTATAATAAATTTTAAATAAAATTAATATTATTTTTATTAAATAAAAAAATAATTATTTATATAATAATTGATATATAAATAATCATTAAAATTTATTAATATTTTATAAAATATTATTATTTATAAAAAATTATTGTCAATAAATAAAATAAAATAATAAAAATATAATTAAATTAGTAAAATAAATTTTAATCAATCAATATATAATTAATTTGGGTCTCAAGATCAATTTTAAATAAGTATTTATCATTGATCAAGTAATTACATTAACAATATAATATTTTTAATAGGTGACTGTATAATACATTTTCATTTTATTACGTGATAATTACGATAGTAACTAATCATATATCCACATGTTACATGATATAAATATAATAATAAATTTTAAATATATTTAATATTTATTTATATTAAATAATTAATTAACTAGTTGAATGATTAATTAATATTTTATAAAAAATTAATGTCGAGTAAATAAAATAATAAAATTTATAATTTATAACAAATGATTGTTTATTAATTAATACTTTCAATTTTATGCGACATAATTTTAAGAAAAAAATTATTAAATTTGAATGAAATAATTTTTAGTAATCAATCTAATAAATAATATTAAGTATTTTATAATAAAATAAAATTAATAGATGATTGCAATATATATATATATATATATATATATATATATATATATATATATATATATATATATATATATATATATATATATAGATATAAAAAAAATATTTTTTTATTTAAAAATTTTTAATTTGTTTGGACACAGTATGTA
>CATIWR010091666.1:0-25691 GCA_949677035.1 Omphalea diandra | reverse complement strand
GAATACAGGCCAAGTGAGAATTAAATGCTCTTAACGATTACTTGGCATATCATTTGTGAATAAGCACTTGCATATGGAACTAAAAGGGGTGTTGTGACTGACTTGTCAAACACTTGCAAATTACAGGAAGATGGACCAATAGGTCCTAAATCATATGTTACATGAATAGCTTGGGAGCAATGTTTGCCTTGCTCGGTCACGACAAAAACAAAGCTATTGCATTTGCACTTGCATAGTCAATTGTTATACTTGCAATGTATCTTGATGATATTCGATTATAGATTATGCCATGAGAATTTGATTATTATTTTTATTCACTGAGTCGCGACTCACCAAATCATAATTATTTCTCAGATACTGAAGCATAGACTTTGGACATTTTGGTGCATAAAGTCTTTCATAAAGACACATGGAACACAGGTCGTTGGCTGAATTCCAACTCTCTCGCTCCTTGCGTCATGTACATACATTTGATAGGAACTAGTTATGGTCACTGGTCCTGACATTAATTAACATATGTGTATATTAAATACATATGAGATTATATATGTATGATGAATAAACCTTAATGTGTACACATTTCTGAACATGAAATGCCATGATTTGCAACTGAAGACGATAGTTACAGTTGGTGGTATCAGAGGGTTCAAGCACAAGCGGGGCAAACATGCAAATCCCGGTGTGTATGACATCACAGGGCCGACAGACAAATCCCAGATGTTGAGTGCTCTGATAGGTACCAGCTATAGCCACTTTGTGACATTACAATTTGTGGTATCAAAGTTGATTTACAAATGAGAATAATGGATGTCACAGTTATTAGTTTGACAAATGAATTTAGATGTTATAGTTTTGGTATCAGAGAGGGCTTAACCATACGCGGGGCAGACGTGCAAATCCCGATGTGTATGATATCGGGGGGCCGATAGGCAAATCCTAGATGTTGAGTGCTCTGATAGGTACCGATTGTAGCATTATAGATTGTGATAAAAAAATGCTAACATTCAGTGATCATTACATTTATTGGTAAACACTATTGGTCGTTATAGTTTATTGGTATCAGAGCAAATATGAATACGGTCGTTAAAAAATGTGAATAGGTTGTGCTTGAAGTTGGATTTTTCTAAATTCCAATATTCTTTCTCAAATAATATTGAGTCTATTATGACTAAAATTATGCCTATTTTATGGCCATAAAATTGAATAAAAATGCATTAAGCTTCATGAACAATCCTTAAATATCTCTAGAAGTCAAGCCTACTTTCATGGTCTTCATCCTCTAGTGTTAAATGTTAGGACTAACCCTAGACTTTTACTTCCCTCTAAAATCTAGGGTCTCAAGCATTGCATATATGTGACCATTCATACACACAATATTAATTCAGCTCAAACACTTTATATCAAAACACCCATCACAAATTGAAGAAAAATCTCTTAATACAATCATGAAATAAGTATTGGGCTATCACCATAATCTTTAGAATTGAAGAATTTGTTCATCCTACAAGAAGAAAAAGAAATAAAGAAAGAAGAAAAAAATTTTCAAAGGAAGAATCGAACTAACAAAATCAATAAAATCCTAAGAGAAAGCTCTTAAATCTTTATAAAATCTTCTTCAAAAATTAAGTGTATAGGTTAGATCCACTTTCCTCTCAACAAAATTACTCCTTTTCCACTATAGAATCTTTATCAAACTAGGTTATAGGTCCCTTAAAAGGGAGCCTAAAATTGCATTTAAAAATTTTGATTTGATGCTTTACATGGCTCAATGCATGGGCCATGCAATAACCAACATGCAGTTTGGTAATTATGAATAAGCTTCTATTGATTGGTCAACTCTATTGGTCATTGCATGGTCCATTCTGTTGGACTAGATTGGTCAAACCTTAGTTAAAGCTCTCTTTTGATCTTGATAATAAATATTAAAAGATTCTAATGCCTATTTTAATTGTTGATTTTGTAGAAATTAAGTTAAGAACTCATTGGAAGTTGAATGGAAGTAAAAATTATTCTAATATCAAAACTAACTCAAAAATACAACTAAGACAAAAAGATTATGACTTAAGAACTTTAGGGATTAAAAGCTCTAGTCAGTTTCACGACGGAAGTCGCAGTAAGCCTTATAACTGTGACTTTCGAAGACTTCAAAAGTCCTTCAATGGTAATCTATGAAACTAGCAAAAGAGTGCCACACATCAAAATAGACATTAGGAGATTTGACGTTCGCAACTGCAATATTTGGTTGCAACCGTGGCTAACCGACAAAATGGAACATGATCCTTTCATAGTGGAAGTTGTGTTTCACTATCTTAGGACTATTCCAAGTAACAACCGCGACGTGGGAGACTCGACCACAACCTTTGTAATATGTTATAAGGCACCAATGGCTGGTTTTTAGAAAACCAATATTAGAGTGCCATGCATCACTAGCCGTTAAACACATTTGAAGATTGCAATTAAAAAATGGCAAAATCTATAGTGGAAAGCAATTTGTGACTGTGACTTCCTATCTCAACTGTGATTGAACTCTGACAAACATTTAATGCAGGATTGGCCACCACACTTTGGAGATTTGAACATAATTTTGATTGTAATGGCTCTTTGAAAGTTGAAACTTATAAATAACCCCATCAAATGGCATTGAATGTAAGAGGATATCCATTAATTATGACCAAATTCTTGCAATTTGATTTATCAACACTTTAACTCATTTAATATTTAAACTTGAGTAGTTAAAGGTTAGGTGTTAGTTTTAAACACTTTGGGTCTGGATTTTTAGAGTGAGCCTAAGTAATAAAACTATTATGTAAGTTTATGTGTGAGTCAAAAATACAATTGTAAAGGTTTTAATGTGAGCCTTAGGAAAAAACTTATAAGTTTGCTATGAGCTTGTACAAAGCTATTGTGAGTTAGTGAAATACTCAATTGAGTAATAAGGAAGTGGATGTTAGGTTGTTAACACCTAAAGCACTATAAATTGCTTGTATTGATTCTTCTACTACTATTTCTTTAGTCTTTAATTTCCTTACCTGCCTCAAAAAGTTTAAAATTTTCACTAATTTAACTCCTTTCTTAGTGTCAATGGTCAATAAGTGGTATTAGAGCAAATGTCTAAAAATTTATCTTAATTGCATAAGAAAATATCAGGGCATAAGAAGGAATCCACACTCACCTTAGGCCTTTCTTTGATCAATCGAACAGTGGTAATTAGAATTATATAATGGAGATCTATCTTGACAGTGATCTGATGGATCTTTGGGACATTATAGTAAAGGAGTGAAAGCCACCCACTAGGGTAGTGGATGGTATTGAAGAGTTATTTCTAAGGGAAGAATGGGTTGAGGCCCATAGGAAGGTAAATGGAAATAATAAAAAGGCAATGATAATCATCTTGAGTTTTATCTTACGATAAGAATGTGGTAGAGTTCAACATTATTACACCATTGATGGAATATGGAAGGCCTTTGAAAACTACTATGAAGGCACCATGTAAGTAAAATCAAGTAGATTAGGCATGTATATGATGAAGTATGGGCTCTTTATGATGAAGGAGAATGAAACCATCACTAAGATGACAAACAAACTCCTTGCCATTATCGATAATATGAAGAAGTATGGGAGAACTCTCACAAACCATGAAGTAAACTCCAAAATCCTTAAAATGCTTCATTTGAAAAAGTTTAGGGCAAGAGTGTGTAGTATTAAAAAGTCCAACCAATATATTGGAAAAGTATTAATTGATGTTCTAATTGGAAAGCTTTTTACTCATCAAATGGTGATTGGGAAAGATGAAGAAATGAAAAGGAAAAGAACATAAGGAGAAAAAGGAGAGAAAAAGACTCTTGATCTCAACTCCTCTATTAAAGACAAATAAGTGGAAGAAAGCTTGAGTGAAAGTGGTGAAAGTGAGAAGGAAGAAAAAGAGCTTGCCATACTATTGAAGAGTTCCAAAGAGCTCTTGAAGAGAAGAAAGGAGATAATAAACCTCAAGAAAACATCATCTAACTTCAAAGAAAGGAAGAATGATGTGACTTGCTTTGAATCATTCCCTAAGCAATCACATTTGCATGCAGTAAAAAGGATTTTGAAATATGCACCATGTATTTAGGTTTACGGTATCCTAATAACTCATCTTTTAGCCTTCCTAAGCATTCAAATGTGGATTATGTAGGTAGTTTACTAGATAGGAAGAGCACTTTTAAAATTGACAATTCATTGGTGACTGTCTAGTTTCTTAGTTTAGCAAAAAGCAAGTTTTGATTGCCTTATCCACAGTCGATGCAGAATGGGATGTTATTATACCTAATTTCTTTAGATAAAACACCAACTCCAGGATTATGGCAAAAATGTTTATCACATTCCCTAAAATGTGACAACACCAATGCTATCAACGTTTCCAAAAAGCTCATTAAACACTCAAGGAGCAAACATATTTACATAAGGCATTATTTTCTTAAAGATCATGTGCACAATGGAAATGTAGTGTTAGAATTCATTGACACTCATAACAAAATTGCAAGTATTTTCACTAAACCCCTAAATGAAGAAAGGAATAACTTTATTAAGAAGGAACTAAGGATACTTGATGGAAGCTTTCCAAGGTAAAACTAGGTCTCATTGCATGCTTTTATATTTGCTTAGATATTAAGTTACTTGGTGTGCTTACGATGAATGGTATGTTGATTTGTTGTGATGAGATGAAAATCATCAATATATTAAATTAATCACTACATATTTGGGCCATTTATGAAAATTCTCTATTCAAACTTATTTTTGAAAGTGACATATAAATCACGATCGAGATTACCTCTTGTGGTCCCTATTTACAAACTAATATGATTTTCAAAGTCTTTCTAAATTCACATTATGATTTTCAAAGTCTTTCAAAATTTACATTCATGATATCCATTTGTCATCATGAAAATTCAAATTTTTTGAATTCTAACTATTTTCTTTGTACCTTTTTAAGGAAAATTCGATCATTACTCATATCTTTCATAATTCATGGTCATGACATGGGTATAACAGTTCCGACAAGGGTATAGTGGTTATAACTTTTGTGTAATTGCTAGGTAATAACTATTCACCATCCAAATAATGTAAGAGGCCTATTAAATGCTTTTTTTAGCCATTTTTATCCATTTTAACCCTATCTTATGCTTATTTAAGCCTTCTAACACTTCTTTCTTTCACTTTTTGCCTTATCCCTCTCTTGCTTACTCAAATATCGTTCTTTCTATCAAATTCTCTTCACCATTAACCATCTATGGCTCTAAGGAGGCCTCTAACAAAAAGTGGCATGGATAAAGGAATTACCTAAACCTTATGTTCTCCTTAAAGGTAAACCCTCCCTCCTCTCTATCTTATGATAGGCAACACCAAAGAAGAGAAAGCTAGATTTGAGACTGATAACAATAAGATCATAGAATCAAATAAGATTCCTTTTGCATTTATTCTTCAATATACTCGACTTCTGTGGTGAATAAGTCAACCGACACTTGCTTTTTGCTAAACTAAGATACTAGGCATTCTCTTATAAATTGGCAAGTCCCGAAAGTACTTTTTCTATCTAATAAATTACCCGCATTATCCGCATCTGAATATCATATGAGACTAAAGGATGAATCCCTAGGATACCATAACCCTAAGTGAATTGTACCATGTAAATACTTAAAAATTCTCTTAACAACATTTAAATGAGACTCTTTAGGAAAGGATTGGAACCCAACACACATACATACACTAAACATGATATCCGACCTAAAAGTAGTAAGATAAAGTAGAGATCCAAACATACCTCGATATCTCTTTTCATCTACCGTCTTACCCGATTCATCTTTGTCTAACTTGATGGTACCATTCATGGGGGTTTTGGATATTGTAACCATCCATGCCAAATTTCTTGAGTATCTCCCTTGTGTATTTGGCTTGGTTGATGAAGATCCTTTCTTTGGTTTGCTTGATTTGTAGATCAAGAAAGAACTTAATCTCTCCCAACATGCTTATTTTGAATTCCCTAGTCATACACTTGGTAAAATCCTCATAAAGAGACTCATTAGTAGCACAAAAAATGATATCATCAATATAAATTTGTACAATTAGTGTATCATGCTTGTGTTTTTTAACAGATACTATGGTGCATACCTTTCCTTTTTCAAAATCATTTTTCAAAAGAAATGAACTAAGCCTTTTATACCAAGCTCTTGGAGCTTGTTTCAATCCATGTAAGGCTTTGTTCATTTTAAAAACATGATTGGGAAAACAATGTGGCTCAAAATCAGGAGGTTGTTCAACATAGACTTCCTCCTTAATAATTCCATTCAAAAATTCACTTTTTACATCCATTTGAAAAAGCTTAAAATACATGTGGCATGTAAAAGATAAAAGTATCCTAATGGCATTTAATATTGCAATGGGACTTTTGAAAACTCTATTTGCAATATAACATGAAGTATTAATGGCTTCGACCTAAAAGTAATTCAGTAAAGAATACTCATTGAGCATGGTTCTAGCCATTTCTTCTAGTGTTCTATTTTTCCTCTTTACAACAGTATTTTGTTGTGGTGTTATAGGAGTTGAAAAGTTGTGAAAAACTTTATTCTATAAACAAGAAGTTTCAAAAGACTCGTTTTGAAATTCCTTTCCATGGTCACTTCTGATAGAAGAAATGAAGTAACCCTTTTCATTTTGAACTCTTTTTGCAGAACTTTTGAAAGCATCAAAAGTATCATTCTTACGAGCTAAAAATGACACCCAAGTAAACCTACAATAATAATAAACTAGGATTAATACATAACGTTTTTCACCTAAGCTAGCACTTCTAGTGGGTCCTATCAAGTCCATATGAATTAGTTAGAGAGATCTAAATAAACTTACAACATTTTTAGCTTTGTGGGAGGCTTGATGTTGCTTCCCTATTTGACAAGGACCACATGTCTTGTCTTTAGTAAAATTTAGCTTGGGAAGGCCTTCCATTAACTTTCCTTTAGATAGACTTTGTAGGAGATCAAAGCTTGCATGTCCAAGCCTTCTATGCCATAACCAAGCTTCATTGCTTAAAGATATAAATCACTTAAAAGATTGGTTAGCCAAATTGTCTAAGTCAATTGAGTAGGTATTGCCTTTCCTTTCACCCTTGAAAATAACCTCATCATCCACTAATGTGATGACTCAAAATTCTCTATGATCAAAGGTGAATTTATTACCTTTGTCACACAATTGACTTACACTCAACAGATTATGTTGTAAGTCATGAACTAATAAAACATTATCAATCAAAGAACAACCATTCTTACCAATGGTTCTAATGCCAATTACCTGACCCTTGGCATTATTACCAAATGTGACATCTCCACCTTCTTTTTCCTTCAATGCCATGAATAACTTATTATTTCCCATCATATACTTAGAACATCCACTATCCACATAACAATTGCTTGATTTATTAGTGGTTGCCACACTTCCCTACACAATAAAAGTAAGTCACCTTTTCTTAGGTACCCAAGCATAATTGGGTCCTAGGAGGTTAGGAGTTGAAGGGTCCTCTAATTTGTAGTGAGCCTTCCTAATGAAATAATGAATATTAATATGCTCATATTTCATGCAATAATGACATTGGAGTTTAGACTTGAGAATCTTTCTCCTATGTACAACCTTAGTATAAGTAGGAGGCCTTCTCATACTTTGGTTATGTAATGCATGCAAGTGCATGAGTGATGAGAAGTAGTAGAGAATTATTTATGTTTATGTGCGTGAATATGCTTCTTGTTATACATGTAAGCATGATTGGCCTTCATTGAGGTAGGCCTTAAGTCATTTTATGTTTTCTCTTTGCCTTTAGGCATTGGGAATTTAGTGCTTGAAGCACTTTTCTTCTTTATAACCTTAAAACTTAAGGTTTGAAGTGTTGTTTGTCTAACAAATGTAGTAGGCAATAAAGTAGATGAGGAGGCTCCATTGAAGCCTAAACCATGTCTAATTAAAGGTAGCCTTTGTGATACTATTAGGGTATCCAAGGCTTCTTTACCCTTATGAAATTTAGAGATAGAGCTTCTAAGCTCAATGACTTTTCCTTTTAGGGAGTCATTCTCTTTTCTCAATGAAGCTAATGATGAAGATAATTTGGAAAGATTTTCTATAGATTTTTTGAGCTTATCATTTGATGCAATCAATTCACTTACAAGATCATTGAGGGATTTATAATCATCCTTTAATTTTAGACATTTTTTCTTATAAGACTTCATTTGTGACTTGTATTTGTCACATCTCATAGTAAGAGCCTCTAAAAGGTCTTCATCGATCTCATCATAATGATCAAAATCTGAATGAGAGTGGGATGAAGTACTTACCTCATTTGGAAAGTCTTCTTGTGACATGAAGCAAATGTTAGCAACTTCTCCTTCTTCTTCATCTTCACTTGAGCCATCATCCTAGGTGGCTGAAAAATTTTTCTTCCTCTCTTTATCCCATCTCTTTTACTTCTTTATCTTGGGATAATCGTATTTGATGTGGCCTTGCTTACTACACTCATAGCAAGTGACTTCATTAGATCTCTCTTTAGGATTAAAAGTTGTCTTCTTGAAGCTTCTTCTCTCTTTTCTTTGTTTAATTAACTCCTTAGTATTTTTTGAGCTTTTCTTCTTCTTTGTCACTCTTTTCATCACTATAGGTAGTTTATACCTTATTCTCCTTGGTTAAGGATTTGAGTGCCAAGGTTCTTCTTTTTTTTTTTTTTCAATTTTTATCCTTGGCCCCTTAATTTCTTCATTTGCTTATCCTTTTGTAAGGCTAACTCATGAATTAAGAGTTTGCTTATTAACACATCCGTATGAATGTTTTCAATCTCTGGGTTTGACTCTTGAATGCTACACACTCTTGCACCAAACTTATCTAATGGAAGAGTTTTAAGGATTTTCATGTTTACCTCATAGTTGGTGAGAGTCTTTCCAAATTTCTTCTTGTTTGTGATGATAGATAGAAGTCTATCTGTCATTTTGGTGATGCTTTCATGGTCTTTCATCATGAAGAGTTCCCATTTTGTCATGTGCATCTCTAATCTATTTGATTTAACAAGTGTTGTGTCCTCATGATAGTTTTTAAGAGTCTTCCAAATGGCATGAGTTGTTTGACAATGTTGCACTCTTCCAATCTCTTCCTTTGAGAGAGAGCTTAGAAGAATAGCCATTGCCCTCTTGCCATGAACTTTGTTCACCTAATTAAGGCTTATTTGTGAGACTTGACTCTGATACCACTTGTTAGCCCTAAGCACTAAGAAAGGGGGTTGAATTGGTGTTTAAATAAAAATTTAAGTGAGGGATAAAGGTAGAGTATAAGAGAGACACAAAGATTTATAGTGGTTCAGGGATTAATCAACCCTGTGTCCACTTACCAATTCTCTGCAATTAGGTGTTTTAGTCACTGAAAAATGGTGTTTCCAAGCTCACACCTAACTTTTACACTTTGTGTTTTCAAGGCTCACATAATAACCTTTTACAAGTGTTTTCTAAGGCTCACACTAAAACCTTTCTCAAGTGTTCTCACAGGCTCACACTAAAACCTCTGACTCACACTAAAACCTTTTACAATTGGTGTTTAATGCTCACACCAAACAACCACTTAAAGCATAAAGAAGAATTGAAAGAATGAGTAGCAAATTTGCAAGAGTTTGGTTACAAGTTAATGAATTCTCTTGCATCTACATCTGTTTGGTGGAGTATTTATAGCTCATATCCATCAAAGAGATGTTAGACTATGAAGCTCATCAAATCTTCAAGATATGCTAGGCAGATTTTGCATTAATTACATGACAGGCGGGAGTCACAGTCGCTACTGAAGATTCATGGTCGCGACATTCCAATTTCCATACAGGAGCTAAAAATTATGATGGAAAGACCCTATGTCTAACGACTAGTCCATGTGTCAGCTCCTCATTGGTCCATCAGGAAAATATAGTCATTGCTTTCTAATTGCTCACAAACTTTGCGGTCGTGATCAATCTTTGTACAGGGTGTAAATGAGACGCGAATTCTTGAGTTTAAAGGAAAATTTTCATCTTTATGAATAGCGGTCACTACCCACAATATTGCCCTTGTGAATTTTGTTCTTCAATGGATACCTATGATGCTTGGCATGTTGCGGTTGCGGACTTGATTCCCTCTTCAGTCACTATAAAAGTTGCAATCGTGACTAAGGCGTGGCAATGACTACAAATTCGTTTGTGACTTTGATACTCCCATCTTTAGTTGAGTCGCAATAGTGATAATGCCTGTGAATCCGTTTGGCCTAGTTTCACCTTGTCTTGAGCTAAGTCGCGGTCACGAATTACAAATCACTAACCGCGAATTTTGATGAACTTTGCCTTTTTGAAGATTATGAAATCCATCCAACTTCTAATTGAAAGTCTAACTTAATTCTGCAAAACAACACTTAATGGAAACATTAGAATTGATTAATCTCCTTTGTCAAGATCAAAAGAGGTCTAAGACTTAGGGTTAACCAACCTAGTCTAACATATACATGATCACCCATTTTGAAATATGATTGTACACCCATCCCCATAGTGCATGTGTGTAATGCCTTGATATGATATTTTTTATATGGTACATATGAAAAATGTTTAAGATAGATAACTAGATTGATAAATAAAAAGGTTAAAATGATAAATGAGAACTAAAGATGCCTAAAGGCCAAATACCTAAATTTGGGCAGTTTGGGGTGCCTAATCTCTTCCCCAAGTTATACCTAATTCTCAAACCCACTATCGGATGGGATAAAGATGGATTGGGCCTTCTAAAGACTTAGATAGGCTTAAAATTTATCCTTACTTGGATTATTATTTTGACCAAAGTCATGTGGCAACTCCCTTTTGATTAGGGATAATACCATTGTATTGTCCCACCTTGGTCCCCTATTGACCTACCAAATATTGAGGGCTTTTATCTTTTGATAGGCTTTTCAAAGGATCCCTTAATGATCCTATACACATGCCATACTTAGGGTTGTATTAATGTATGACCTCCATCCTTTCGATCCCTATTGATTGATCAAAGGTAGGACTCACAAGCAAGATTCTTCTAGTTTGAGCATAACCCCAAAAATTGATGGCGCTCATATTGCCGACACCATTAGGGACTTAGAATTGACTTTGCATTTAATCTCTAATTTACCTTTACCATTTAATTCTTATTATTGACAAATCTATTGCTTTCATGTAGCCCCCACACTTCACCATATGCATTAGGTATACATTTAGATAAATTGGTAAAAAGTCCAAACTTGAGACTTAAGTTATATTTGGGCTTAAGAGATGGTGATGAGGGTTCATCACTCATATGTTGAGTACCTTTAAGTATATCAAATAGGGGCTTTACGACAATCATTCCTAAGCTTAGGGGAGCTATCAACTATAACAATCTTTTTAACCTTTAGGTACATGTAGGTGTCAATAGTACCTTAGAGTAGGATTTTTTTCCTAAAGAAAAGTTGAAGTCCTTAAGGAACATTAGTAAATATCCTCCATGCAAATATAATGTCATCTTTTTCCCCTTTTATGCAAATATCTTCCATGTAAATACTTGTGTATTCCCTATGCCTTGCCTTGTAAGTAACTTTCTTATGGAAAATTTTATTTTCTTGATGTTAGCATTTATGTACATCCCTTCTTATCTTTGTTAAAGGAATATTATGCTCATGTGTATGACTTCTTTATCAATGTAAAGGGCTTCTTTTTATAACTTTTCTTTATTGCCTTTTTTAACTCCTATGTCCATATGTTCTTTTGGGACTTCTACCTTACTTAGATTGAGTAGACCATATGTATTCCCTATCCTATGTTGATAAAAGAATAAGATTATACCTAATAAAGAGCCTTTAGATCTCATGTATGGGAGCAATAAGGTTAAAAGAATATTTTTCAAATAATGTGTGCATTGCATACATACATGAATTTATTATTTGTCCATACATAACCCTTATTTTGCAATCATCATAGCTCCAACCAAACCCTTATGGAAAAGAAGTAACAATCAACTAGTTAGGAAGAGTAAGACATCTAGCCTAATCTAAAGGCCAAAATTGATAATGGAGCTAACTGTGTCGCTCGAGATTATAGAAAGAATAAGGGCTGACCTTATTAACATGATGGAGGAGAGGATCATTGGGGATGTAAACAAACATCTTAATGAGATTTTAAAGAAGAATAAGGTGTCTGCTGGTAAGACTACTAAGGGAAAGGCGCCCATGGAGAGACCCCCACTTGTGATTATCAATGATGATTTGTTTAGAATGAAAGAATACCATGATGGCAAACTGACTAAGGAAGTAGGAGTACTACTGCCATTCTCACTATATTGGTAGAAAGTGAGTAAAAAAGTGCTCGATTTGACAACCTTGCTAAACTATTGGAGAAGATATAAAAGACTCTAAGCATTAGGGGTCGATGAAATGGAACAACGAGGAGTTGTTTACTCATAAGCCTGAAAAGTTTCTCATTAATTTTCAAATGCTAGAGCTTCCTAATTCATAGGAACCTGAGATGCAACCAACCACATCCATTCCTATATGTTAATAATGAAGAAATCTGGAGTGCCCATAAATACTTTGCTTAAAATTTTTGAATTATCATCGGAGGTATCTATGAAGACTTAGCTCTTTAATCTGCCTAAGATGATAGAGAAGATTAGAAGGAGCTGCCTAAATGCTTTCGATAAACATTATGCTTGTAATTCATCATCTAAAGTCATGATATAGTATTTGGAATCGTTAAGGTAGGAAATTGGTGAAATTTTTAATGACGATATAAAAAGGTAGAAGAAGCTAGCCTCAAAAGCGACTACTAGGCTAACAAAAATAGAACAAGTAAGAATGATCACTAATGGAGCATTTTCAGGCATATGTATTAGAATTAAGAGGATATTTGTATGCAACTTTGAGGATCTTAAAGAAGTTAGTTGACAGGCCTAGGAGTTAGAATTAGAATTAAAGAAATAGTATGGCAGAAGAAGAGTCGCATCAACTCAAGCTTAGGGAGAAGGGAATAAGACTGCTAATATGAATGTGGTAACAACTCCAAGACAATTCACAAATTTGGGCATGCTTTTGCCTAAGGCATTATAAATATTATAAAAGAAAGTAGTATTAGCACCAATGCCACATCCTAGCCCTTTGCCTATGGGATATGACACTAATGTTTATTGTTCCTTTCATCAAGGAGTCGAGCATAACATAGATGACTATTATAGGTTAGGACATGAGATCTTAGATCTCATTAATAATACGGCCATTTGTTCACCTAATCCTGGCAGACCTAGCATAAGAATAAATATGCTTCCAAATTACCATGATGTGCTACCCTTGAACCAAGGAGACTTCATGATTGATTTTAGGATTCTTAAGGAGGATGCAATGGACACTTTAAAATAAGTGACCCTTATGAAGGTTATAATTATTACTTGTGCTATTAATCTTTGAAAATGTTTAGATAAGGAGACATAATAGGTAAAAAAGGGAAGGATGATCATGCTATGAGAAGAGAGTGAAAAATAAAAAGAAAAGAAATAGGTGAATCATGTAACCAGAAGTAAAGAGTATTATCTAGATAGGGAAGCCCCTAAAAGACTGAAAGGTTAAGAAATAAATAAAAAGCTATTAATGAAAAAAAAGAAGAGGAAAATCTTATTATATGGTAGTTGATGAAAATGCTAACTTAGATCAGTCTATGGGAATTGCACATCACCTTTCAAGAGCATAAGAGAGCAATGGTCGAGGCCTTGTCAAGTCTAATTATTTCTAAGGAAGTATCGTTGAAGGACGTAGTGACCTTGGTCATTAACAAGGGGAAGATTACTTTGTGTTATAAAGACTTGTCAATTGAATGATGGTATCATTGTTCATAAGAGTCAAATTAAAAGGGAGGCAGGCTTCTTTTGTAATGGTTGATGATGGGTTTGGGATCAATATTTTCCTTTTGAAGTTATTGCACAAGATTGGGGTGTCAGATAAGGATCTAAAAGCATCAGACAATATCATCTGAGCTTACAATGGTAGTAGGAGACCGATTGTTGATGTGTTCAAAACTATAGTGAAGATCAAGGTTGTGGAATCCATGATAGAGTTTATAATGCTAGACATTCATATTACTTTCTCATTGTTATAAAGAAGGCCATGGTACCATCATTTTGGAGGCATGCCATATACTGTGCAATAAAAGTCAATATTCCTTATAAGGAAGAGATTGTTACCATTTATGTTAAAGTAACAAAAATATTGTTAACAATGAGCATAGTTGTTCCATATCTCAAAAAATTCTAGGTTGTTAGTGTTACAAATAAATGTTGACCCAAAAGTGGCAAACATATGAAGAATATGAACTTTCTTCCAAGATAAAGATCAGGGAAGAACTCAACAGGTGTACTTGAATTTCTAGAGATTCATGCATAGACCACCAAGAAATGATTAGGTTACTATGGAAAAGAAGGGAAACATTTGCTGTGGCATCTACGAGGTCCCTTGTCTAACCTTTTTGTGAAAAAAAAAGAGATGTGCTTAGAGTGATAGAAGAAAAGATATAAGAAGATGAGGAGAATCAGCAAATAACCAACCTTATGAATGATCTTGAAGAAATATTATTTCATATGCAAATGGGAGGTGTGGAGGCTCATTATTAGAATTATCAAGATTCATCTGATGAAGAGACGAAGAAGAAGAAAAAAAGAGGATGGGGAAATAGGTTGTGGTGATAGTGAAAGATCAATAAGAGAGCTAATCTACAGTATTGTACGACACTCAAATAATTTGGCCATATAAAGATAAATGAAAGATGTACAATGAGGAATATAAGCAGTATCTACTAGACCAATAGTTTTAAGAAACAGTAGAGTCAGTTAGAAGGAAGCAGGTTGTTTAGGCTAAATTAGAAGTGCCTTATGAAAATCCAAAATGGGGAAATATCATACTCAATGATTTTATTAAAGGGAAGTACACATGGCTTGATTTGGCTGACATTGAAAATAAGATCATAAATTTCATTGAGGGTGTAGGAGAATTTAGAGCCATACAAGGACAATCATCTAAAATGGGACAGGCTAAGATGGATAGGATAATGTTATGGGAATGTTTTATAAAGGTTAAGCTAATGGATGATTGGATGAAGCATAATTTTAGAGAGGTTGTGATGGCCATGGCCATTAGTGTAGGTAAGAAAGAAGTAGGTTCTAAATAGGTAGATAAGGTTAATACTAAAACAATTATGGAAAAGAAGGGTGGAGAAGAGGAAAACCCAATGAAGAGTAATGTTGAAAAAGGCTCTAGTGGCCCTTTTTAAAGAACATAACTTTTTTTATACCTTTAATGTTATTACCTTTAGGTTTTTTTTTTTAGGATGATGATGTATTTATTTTTAATTATAAGGAATAAATGATGAGTTTGCTTATTTGTGTGTTGTGTTTTCAAACGATAGTCTGCATGGCATGAAACATTTCATGAGCATATTTAATATTAATTTTCTTCATACCATTGCAATTAAACTTGGCACACGGGAAAATCTAAAAATCTTGCTCATTGCTAGTAATGTCACGCATAAAGAATGAAGGAGATTTGAATAGTTGCTTAGGAAAGTATTAAAAGGTCTTTTCTTTGATTTATAAAGATATTCCAGGGGGTGATCAATGAATAACTAAACATAAGATTTCGACATACCTAAACATGTGACCAATGAAGTGGAAGATTCAAAGGATGAGACCAAAATGGGCACAATTGTTGAAAGAGGAAACAGTTGTTCAACCTTTAGGTTCTAAGTCTTGTTTTGATGATCACAAACACCTTTAAGAGCTAACCCTTATCCAAGTTATTTATGTTAATTCTTATAGGTACATCAATTCATTAAACCATGATGATTGGACAAAGAATTATGATTGGAAACTCTAAGTATTAAAAGAGTAAAGGTTAAACAAACTAAGCTTGATAGTTTAACGAGTGTTGCCATAATCCAACATGCATTGTGACTCTAGTAATAAGCATTGAAGGAACTCAACAAGTGCTAGAATATCACTCTTACATGAGCAAAGTCTTTTGGATCTCGCAATTGGCATTAAATAACTCAAAAACATAGGAGTATGCACATTGAACTTCACAACATGCATTGCAATTTTATAGCAAGTGTTGTTCTAGATCTCTCAGTAGGCATTGCATTTTCACAATAGGTGTTGGACCAAGTGACTTGAAGTCACCAATACTCCCAAGATCTCAAAATAGGCATTGGATCTTACCAACGAGATTTAGAAAAGCTCCCTAGATTGAGGTAAAGTTATTGTACCCTTAAATGAGGTACTCTTAATAACACAACAAACATTAAAGATGTTCAACGAGCATTAAAAGTTCACTAATAGCCATTGAAGTTCTATTTAAGATCTTGGAAAATAGAGCATCAAGTTCACACCTTCTTAGAAATCTACATTATTCATTTTCAACAGGGGTTGATATTGAAGCCTAACAGGTATTGAGAATATCCAACAACCATTAAAGTTAGTTGAATAAACAACTAAGAAAGTCAAAGGAAGAGCATTAAGAGAAACTTCTATCTAATAACTAGTCCCAATGAGCATTTTGTAAGTACCAATAACTCTTGAAGTTATATTTTGCTTGACAACCACCTATTTTCATGAAATCAATGATGATTGATGACTCAACAATAAGCGTGGAGAATTCCAAATAGGCATTAAGTGTCTATAACTGTAATGTGAAGTGACAACTTTCTTTATAATGGCTAGTCTTTGTTTCAACCTATAAAAAGACTTGATCTCAATAGAAAGAATATGTAACATCCCTATCCACATTCATTAGCATTATCAGTAATGAACATTGTCACTTACAAAACTCATAGCATTCATGTCTAATATGCATAAAGGTTTTATTCATCATACATACACAATCCAACATGTATATATATATATATATATATATATATATATGTTAACTAATTCAAGGTTAGTGACTATAAACTAGCTCCTATCTAGATGTATCTATATGACACAAGGAGAGAGAGAGTTAGAATTCAGTCGATGACCTGTGGTCCATGTGTCTCGATGCAAAACCCTAAGCACCAAACTGTCCAATCTTATGCTTCAGTATTTGAAAAAAATTTGCGATTTGATGAGTTACGACTCAATGACTAAAAATAATAGTCAGATTCTTATAGCACAACCAACATAAGAATATCATCAAGATACATTACAAGTATAACAATTGACTATGCAAGTGCAAGGGCACTAGATTTATTTTTGTATCGTGACCTTATAAGGCAAACACTGCTCTCGGGAATTCATGTGATTCAAGTGACATTTGATTTTGTTGGCCAACATATAACCAATGAACCATTTGATCCATAACATGTGCCAATGGGACATATTAATTCATCTTCCATGTGATTTGTAAGTGTTTGACAAGCCAGTCACAATATCCTTTTAGTTCAATGTGCAAGTGTTCATAACAATGGTATACCAAGTAATCATTAAAACTATATAATTATTACTTGACTTGTATTCATATGTAAAAGGTAACCATTTAATCACATATACATGTAATAAGACATAATGACATCATAAATTTATCATAAATATACACATTAGAATCTAATTATCATTTTTACTCACTGTTTGATGTAACCAACCTTTACGATAGCTTTGGTTCTCTCTCTAGGGCTTCTTTAAAGTGTTGAGATCCTAACATTTGATACATACATGGTTATAAGTATGCCAAAGTGATTATGAATGCTTGGTATGCAATTATGGAATGATCCATGCAAGTGGACTTCGTGATTATGCATGTTTTTCCTTATATGGCAGCCTAAGCTTGCTACACTCTCATAACAATAATTTTATATATAATTATCCACATGACTTGATTATTTTTTTTAAAATAAACTAGGAACATAATGATACAACATATTCAAATTTCAGGCCAATATTAGACACACAGAAAATGTGGTAAATTTTTAAATTTTTCCCCATTACAATGTCATCTTAGTCTAAGTAGGTCTTACATTCTTGGGTGTATCTCAAATTGTACAAATACAATTGCAATAATAATCTACCATTAGTTACAAACAATATAAAGGAACAATTTTCATATTTTACTCATTGTCTAATTCAGCCTATAAGGTCACCAAAACAAAGGACCAATGTCAGGGTGAACAGGTTTGTAACATGTTGATGAATAGTCATGATGAAGGGACAATATCTCAACAACCATGTTGGATTTGGCAAAAATATTTCATAGTATGTATATCAGACATAAATATATAACTTTCAAGTTTAGACCATCATCAAATTCTGAATCTATGGCCATCAAATTCATGGAAAATAGAATTAAAAGAAAGGAGGGGTTTCATCCGAGTACAGGGTCAGTCCCAATCAATGAGCCATATCTCTTTTCACACAATAAATCAATCAAACTCGCTTTACAGGTATTTATAGGGGATATAAATATAAAAATTTCATGTTTTGAACTTTGTCAAAATCAGAACATAAGGCCATCAACATATAAGAAAATAGAAAGACTGAGGTCATTTTAGTTGGTTGTGAACCAGCCCTAACGAAGGAGTCATAACTCCTCACATATACAAAATCAAGCAAAACTATTTTACATGCATTTATATGGGATATAAAGCTTCAACTTTCATATTTTGCACTTTCCCTAATTCCTCTTCTATGGTTATGAAATCATGGGTACAAAATCCTGCTCTAATAGCAAAATCCAACACAATCAACTATTATTCTATTGAATTTCAATTCCATCCAAGAGCTCTACCTCAATTACTCCATAATTCTCACTAACCATGCATGATTAACATGTCATCAGAGGTTAATTTTATTTAAGAAAAAGGTAAGTTAACTTACCTATTGTCCCAGAATTAGAAAACCTTAGGGCTCTTTCCTAGGCAGCTCACACTTCTTCCTCTCCTTCTTCTTCCTCTTCTTCTTCTTCTTCTTCTTCTTCTTCTTATTCTTCTTCTTCTTCTTCCTTTATTTCTTTCATCCTTAGCTCTCTCTTTCTTTTATTGTACCTCACGTCTAACCCTTTAATTCTTATCCTAAAGGTTCAAATATTCCACTTGATTGCAACAAGACAAAATCATGGAGTTGCATTCCTATTGGTTGGAAGTTCACTTTCCTCTTTTAGTCCCTATTTTTCACTCCTTAAGCACCTCTATCCATCTCTTAATTCCTAGATGCTCCTTACACTTTAAAATATGCTCTATAACACCATTATTTATGATGCTATAAGAAGCACATAACATAAAATAATTTGTTATGCAACTATACAAATGCTACATATATGTTCAAGTGTCCCAAATGTAATGGGCATGTATCATCATCGTGTTTATCCAATTCATGTATCTAAATGATCATTTATCCAATGCATATGTTCATGTGGGATTTCATATCATTTATGCAATGAATATATTCATGTGATAATGCCAATGAATGTGGATAGGGATGTTACATTATCACATGAACATATTCATTACATAAATGATTTTAAATCCCCCATGAACATATGCATTGAATAAAAGATCATTTAGATATGTGAATTGGATAAGCACGATGATGACACTTGCACCATTGCATTTGATACACTTGAACATATATGCAATGTTTGTATAGTTGCATGGAAAATTATCTTATGTTGTGTGCATGTTATAATATCATAAATAATTGTTGTTTAGAGCTTATTTAAAAGTATAAGGTGCATATGCAGATTAGGAGATGGATGGAGGTGATGAAAGAGCAAAAAAGAGGACCTAAAGGGGAAAAGTGAACTTCCAACTAATGGAATTGAGACACCATGATTTTGTCTTGTTACAATAGGTTTACAAGTTGAATTTTTCAGCCTTTAGGATCATAATAGAGAGGTTAAATGTGAGGGGCAACAGAATAAACAAAGAACTAAGGAAGAAAGAAAGAAAAGAAAAAGGAGAAGAAGAAGGAGAGGGAGAAGATTGAGCTGCCTAGGAAGGAATCCTAGTATTTTCTAGTTCTGGGAAAATAGGTAACTTAATTTTTCTTCTTTCCACATGAAATTAATCCCTTATGACATGTTAATCATGCGTGGTTAGTAAGAATTATGGAGTATTTGAGTTAGAGCTTATGTACGGAGGTTGAAATTTAAGAGAAACAAGAGTTGATTATGTTGGCTTTATTGTTAGAGAAGAATTTTGTACCCATAATTTCATAACCCTAAAAGAGGAATTAGGAAAAGTGTAAAATATAAACGTTATAGCCTTATGCCCCATATAGATGCATGTAAAATATTTTTGCTTAATTTGGTATGTGCGAGGAGATAAGGCTCCTTCATTAGGACTGGTTCACAACCAATGGAAATCACCTCAGTCTTTATGTTATCTTATATTTTAATGACCTTATATTCTGATTTAGACAAAGTACAAAATATTAAATTTGTAGGGTTATATCCCTTCTAAATAGTTGTAAAGTAGTTTTGCTTGATTTATTATGTGGAAAGAAATATGGCTCAGTGATGGTGACTGACCCTAAACCCGATGAAACATCATCAGTCTTACAATTCTATTTTCTAAAAATTTAATGGCCATAGATTTGGACTTTGATGATGTGACAAACTTGAAAGTTGTATAGTTATGTCTGATCTATATGCTTGTGAAATATTTTTGACATGGTTGATGAGATATTGCACCTTCATCATGACTGATTGTCAACATGTTACAAACCTTCTCACCTTGAGATTGTTCATTTGTTTTGGTGACTTTATAGACTGAATTAGATAATGAGTAAAACATAAAAAAAAATTTCCTATATATGTTTTGTAACTTTTGGTAGATCATTTTTGAAATTGGATTTGCACAATTTGAGATATACCAAGACTATAAGACCTACTTAGACTGAGATGACATTGAAATAGGGCAAAAATAAAAAATTCATCACATTTTATGTGTCTTATATTGATTTGAACTTTGATTATATTGTATCATTATGTGTCTATTGTATTTTAAAAAAAGAATCAATTCATTTGGATGATTATATATAGAGTTATTACTATGAGAGTGTAGCAAGGTTGGACTGCCATATAAGGAAAATATGCGTAAACACTAGGTCCACTTGCATGGATCATGCCATAGTTGCATACCAAGCATTCACAATCATTTTGACATAATTATAACCATATATGTATCAAATGTTAGGATCTTAAAACTTTGAGGAAGCCCTAGAGAGAGAACCAAACCTACCATAAAGGTTGGTCACGTCAAAATGTGAGTAAAAACCATAATTAGATTTTAATGTGTATGTGTAATAATTTTATAATATTATTATTTTCTATTACATGTATATGAAATTGAATTATTGTACTTTACATGTGAATACAAGTCAAGTGAGAATTATATGGTCTTAATGATTACTTGGTATACCTTTATGAATGAACACTTGCATATGGAACTGAGAATGTTGTGACTGACTTGCCAACACTTGCAAATCACGTGGAAAGGGGACCAATATGTCCTATTGGCACATGTTATTGATCAAATGATTCACTTGTTATATGCTGACCAACACAAATCAAATGTCACTTGAATCACATGAATTCTAGGGAGCAGTGTTTGGCTTGTAAGGTCACGACAAAAATCAATCTATTGTAGTTGCACTTGCATAGTCAATTGTTATGCTTGTATGATGAATAAACCTTTATGCATATGTATTTTTGAACATGAATGTCATGATTTGTAAATGAAAATGGTCATTACAGTCTTTGATATCATAGTAAGGACAGGTTCTATAGGGACATACATATGAACATGACATGACTTTTGCACTATTATGCATTATCATATGACATAATCGTATATGTCTATAGGGCATTAGTAGAGGGTAGTCATGGTAGTACCCAGGGCTCACCAAGGAGAGAGAAGTCAACCGATTTGCATTCCATAAAAGCATTATGCCAACCATTAAGAGAACAACTTGCTGATAGATTTAGATCTCCTACACATTCTCATGCACAACACGTATCTCATGGGCAACCATAACATAGAATTGGTGAACCAATAATGCAAGGGTTCAAAAATTCAAAGAGAAATAAGGTATGATAAATTAAGAAAACAAAGTGCAATGGACTTCAGTGGTACTAAAGATCCATCAGTGGCAGATACATGGCTAAAAAGAACATAGAGTGTTTTGAATTTGATGAAATGCACACCAGAAGAAAAGTTTGATTATGTAGTGTCACTATTATAGGAGGATGCATATGATTGGTGGAAACCATTCTATGGAGTGATGCCCATCCTCTAGTACTTACAAGGGATGATTTTCTTTATGAGTTCAATAATAATTACTTGCCATAAGTGTACAAGGATGATAAAAGAATGGAATTTCTAAGCCTAAAGTAGGGGGAAATGACTACATTCGAGTATGAGCTAAAATTTAATCAATTATCTCATTATGCATCGTTCATGGTAGCCACTGACAAAGATAAATGTCAAAAGCTTGAAGAGGGACTGAGATATGAGATTAGAAGTAAGATCACAACTATAAATCTTTAAAGTTATCCTAAGCTAAAAGCTGCTACAATCAGGGTGGAATGATTAGAAAAAAAAAGGACGGAGCAACGAGTGAAAAAAAAGGTTTATAAAGTTTAGGGAAGATTTTACAGAAAGAAAGGTAAATGTGGAAATTATATACCATCAGTGTCCAATGCTAGGGGTTGTTACTCTAGCTATAGAGGCAGAGGATTAGGAGTTTCAACATATGTAGGTAGAGGTCAAGGCCAAGTTATTCAATAATGACACTCATGTGTACATTGTGGCAGGCGACATATGGGTGAATGTAGAAAATTGGCTGGTGAGTGCTACTTGTATGGGTCTTTTGATCATATGCTTAGAGAATGTGTTGAAAGATCTAGAATGTCAGAGGGAGGTAGAGGCAGAGGCAGAGCTACATTAGAGTCCACACTTGAAATTTCAAAGGCAAGTGGATTTGGAGTATCAGTTGGCAGGGGCAAATGTAGAGATAAAACAACCACAATTGGCCATGGTATGAGCATATAAGAAAGTCAGAGTTCTAGACCTCTAACATAGGCTAGAGTTTTTTCCATGACCAATCAAGAAGCTGTCGTTGCTCTAAAAGTAATCACTGGTAAACTTTTTCTCCATGATTTAGAAGCTGATGCATTAATTGATACTGGCTCCACACATTTATTCATTTCATTGAACATGGTGTCATAATTGTGCAGTAAGCATCAAACTATAGGTTTTAATCTATGTGTTAGTACTACTTTAAGAGATGTGATGATTATGGATAAGGTATATCAGGATTGTGTGATTCACGTTGATGACGTTGAGTTGAATGTTGATCTAGTATTGTTGCCACTCTGTGAATTTGATATGATACTGGGCATGGATTGGTTGTCCAAATATCATGCAATAGTGAATTATTTTACTAAGGAAGTCATTCTGGAATCTCTAAATCATACAAGGGTTGTGTTTCAAGGGAAAAGGCAAATTGTACCTGCATGTCTAATTTCTGCTATCAAGGCTTTTCGCTTGATTAAAAGTGGTTGTTAGGCTTATTTGGCACATGTGGTAGACACAAGGTTCACAAATCAATTACTTGAGAATATTTTCATGGTAAATGAGTTTCCATATGTTTTTCCAACTAACTTACCTAGTTTGTCACCTGATAGGGAGATAGAATTCACAATTTGAGTTAGTCTCATGAACTACGATGATATCCATTCCACCTTATAGGATGGCACCAACTGAGTTAAAAGAATTAAAGACCTAATTGCAGGAACTACTTGAAAATGGATTCATCAAATTCAGTATATCATATTGAAGTGCTCCAGTATTATTTGTTAAAAAGAAAGATAGGACAATAAGGCTGTGTATGGATTACAGGCAGTTAAATTGGGTTACTGTGAATAACAAGTATCCTTTACTAAGGATAGATGATATGTTTAACTAGTTACAAGGAGCATGGGTGTTTTCTAAAATTGACCTAAAATCAGGATATTATTAGCTCAAAATTTGAAACCCATATGTACCAAAGACAACTTTTCAAACTAGGTATAAGCATTATGAATTTTTAGTGATGCCATTTGGTTTGACTAATGCACCAGCTACGTTTATGGCTCTTATGAACATAGTGTTCTAGCCTTACTTAGACAAATTTATAATTATGTTCATTGATGACATACCAGTGTATTCAAGAAGAAACAAGGAAACATAAACAACATTTAAGGATTGTGTTGCAAATTTTAAGAGAAAAATGACTATTTGATTAAATAAGTGCGAGTTCTAGATTGACCATGTGGTATTTTTAGGACATATAGTTTTTGAAAAGGACATAGAGGTGGATCTAAACAAAATTGAAGCAACAGTAAAATGGGAAACCCTAAAGAATGTTATAGAAGCTCGAAGTTTATTAGGACTAGTTGGGTACTATTGTCAATTTATTGAGGGGCTTTCACTTATAGTTGCTCCTTTGACTAAGTTACTTCAAAAAAAATGTAGCATTTCAATGGTCTAAAGCATATCAAGAGAGTTTTGATGAATTATATGATAGATTGACATCTACTCCAATGTTAGCCATTCCTACTGGTAATGGAGGATTTGTAATATATAGTGATGCCTCTAATCAAGGTTTGGGATGTGTTTTAATGTTGCATGGTAAGGTAATTAGATATGCATAAAGACAACTAAAACGTTATGAATTATCTTACCCAGTACATGACCTAGAACTTGCTGTTGTTGTGTTTGCTTTGAAAATATGGAGACATTACTTGTATGCAAAAATTTTTTAGATATTTACAGATCACATGAGCTTGTAGTATTTGATGAGCCAAAAAGAATTAAACATTAGGCAAAGGCAGTGGTTAGAACTGCTAAAAGATTATGATTGCACCATTAAGTACTACCCAAGAAAGGCAAATGTGGTTATTGATGCTTTGAGCAGGAAATCAAGAAGTGGTGTAGCTCATTTATAGGTATTTCCATTGTCTTATTTAGTTCAATTATAAGCTATGAATATGGTACTAAACATATAAAAGAATAGGGCATTAATTACTGCTTTTTAAGTGAGACCTATACAACATGATCAAATGAAATAAGCACAAGGCAAGGATCCAAAGTTACATAGAATGATTGAAATAGTAAAATAAGGGAGACATGGTGATTTTGATATTCGAAATGATGCCTTGATGTTGGGTTCTCATATTTATGTGCCTAATGTTGATAACATGCAAAGAGAAATCCTAGAAGAAGCACATAATGCTTCATATGCAATGCATCTACCAGTGATGAAAATGTATAATACCTTGAGATCTCATTTTTTGTGGCCTAAAATGAAGAAAGATATAGTAGCCGATGTTTCAACATGTTTGACTTGTCAGCGGATCAAAATGAAACATCAAACACCAATTGGGAAATTGAAACCATTGACGATTATAGTATGGAAATGGGAAGGAATAACCATGGACTTTATATATGGGTTACTAAGGACTTTGAAGAAGAATGATGCTATATGGGTGATCATTGATAGACTAACTAAGTCAACTCAATTTTTGCCTATTTGATGGGGTAGTTCACTTAAGCACTTAGCCAAGAAATATGTGGATGAAATTGTCAGATTACATGGTGTTCCAGTGTTCATTGTTTTGGATAGAGATCCACAATT
>CATIWR010091652.1:0-41776 GCA_949677035.1 Omphalea diandra | reverse complement strand
AACCTGAGCGAGGATGCGATTGCGTTCGAGTTTGTCCATGAAAGAGGCGCCAACTTCTCTCTGCAACACATCGTTTAAGAGATTGCCTAAAAGCTTACAGTCATCATCGAAGCTTTGGAATGATATTTCCTCCGCTATATCGTCCGTCGTGTCCGTCATTCTCTTCTCTTCTTTTCTTCAGAAAATCCAAACAAGAGAAAATAGTGAAGCAGAGCAGTGGAAATGGAGGAAGAGAAAAAGACGATGTCACTTGTATTTTGTGTTTGTACGACAACTTTCTGTTAAATTGTAGGGCCTTCACCCTTTTTTACGGTAAAAAAGACTAGTGCCACAGAGGTTTTGACGCGTGTCCCTTTGTGAGGAAAACATGGGCCTTTTGAGGCGTTACTGAAACTTTTGTGAGCTTGTGATACCTAGTAGTTCCAGGGTGCGGTTCCTGTTTTTCCTTTTCTTGTAAAATTTTCCCGGAAAATGTGCTTTTTCGCTTTTCTTCTTGTGTTACTGTTTGGTATTAGGTCTAAAATGGAATCTTTCAAGCAGATTCTTTTTCAATATCCAGATTCCCCTCACAATCAATCTATATTGAAAATCACACTAAATTGATGTATCGGATTAATAAAATAAAAAATCAACTCAGTGATCTAATTTGATTAAGTTTGAATAATTTTTATTATTATTTTTATATCTTTAATTATTATAAAAATGATTATATATTTTAAATATTTTTAAATTTCATTCATTATCAATTGAATCAATCAGTTAATTAACTGATTTATTAATTTGTATAATTTTAAACATTATCAAAAAATAGTGGATTTTAAAATTAATAAAATTAAAAATTAAATCTCAATCAATTTAATTAAATTTGAATAGAATTTTTTTATTTAAAATATTATAAACATATCTTTATTTTATAAATATATTTTTAAAAATTATTTTAATAATATTTATTTTTAGACTATAAAATACAATTAATTGGATTAATTAAAAATTAATCGATTATTAATATGTTTGGTTAGAAAGTGGGGACGTATATCTGTCTTTTTGTTTGAAATTTAAATAACATGTTATTATCTACCACATTATTTAAAATTATCTGCAGAATTAATTATTATTATTATCTGATTTTAATTTTGCAATTGGGGCCTTATCTGTCCAGATACTGATTTTGTTTATTCAACTGAGTCACCATTTCACTTTGATACCAAATACATTTTCATAATTGCATGGCGGGGGTGCACTTTTGCAGTGCTTTTTTTTTAATGTACGTTATTATATATTTTAATTATTCATAAATCTATACTGCAAGTACACATTTTTTAAATTATTTTAATAATATTTTAATTGAAATTTAACCGAATCAAACCCGAATTGATCAGTTGATCTAATTATCTAAACCTAAAACTAATCCAAAATTAAAAACCACGACATTTGGTGTCGATATCATGAGGCTATATCTTCAGGCAAACAGTTTCAAGCCAATTTTGCATCGAATTAAAATTAATTATATATATATATCCTACCAAAAAATGTAGGCAATTGAATGTTTATCAAAATTAAGTGCAAATCTAATTTTATTTTTAATAATATTTTATTAATTCAATTATGTTGTTCAAGTTTATTCTCTATCTTCACTTTCTACCATGATATAAAAACAATATCTTAATTTAGATAGAATAATTGGAAAAAAAATTATGGAGATAAAAGAATTACAAAAAAAAAAAAAAAAAACAAATACTCAGCTTGAACCCATGTAGCTCAAATCACGCTAATTCATGGTACCCCATGAGTTGTAACAAACCATCAATATATATTATTAATTTCATTTTTATAATTAATTTTAAATAATTATATATCATTTTGTTAAATAACTATATATAACATAATTATGTATTGTTGTTTTATATTATGTTGTTCATAACTGTGATATAAAAAATTAAAAAAATTAATTTCATATAAAAATTTTAAATAAAAAATTAAAAAAATTAATTATCATATAAAAAACTTTCTAAAAAGGATATTCAAAATTGTAACTATGATATATCTCGCTTGTGGTCGTGACCACCATCCTTGACAGAACATCACCGAAGCAAATGAATCCAAATGAAGTAAATCATTCAAAACGAGCTTTTTTATTTGGAAAATAGGGTTACAATAAATAAATAAATAAAAAGATAAAAACTAAAATATGTAAAACCGTACTTAAACTCAGGCTTTCATTGAAGAAAAAAAAAGATAGGAATCAAAATTTATAGATATATACAAACACACTCCCTAATCACATATTCATTTCCTACTCAAATTTTTAATCAATTATCAATCTTATACCCACTCAATTTCTTTATTTCTAATTCTTCTTATTCTCAAATTATCCGTTTCAATTTTTTCATAAATATTTTCTCTATCATTACGTTAAAAAAAATGTGAATACAGTCTAATCATGTATTTATTTCCTACAAATGAAATATAGGCCACTTAATTCTTTTAAGGAATTAAGTGCAAATCCAATTATTCTTTAATATTATTTTATAAATTCAATCATGTTGTTCAAAATTTATTTTCTACCTCAATTTTCCACTCTGATACTTAAAAAAAAAACTGTAATTTTAAAAACAAACTCCTCATTTAGATAGAATTGAAAAACAAATTATGAAGAAAAAATTGCAAAAAAATTAAAATTTACTTCATTCAAATCGAGACTAAACTGGTGAGTTGGCTCGAAATCTATAAATCATAACCGGTGTAAACTGTTTGACCAAGGGCCCTTCCCAAACTATGGTATTATGAATTAGAACGGTAATTTCATCATCAAGAACTAAAAACTCGTTTGCTTTGCTTATGTGGTAGTTATTGATTTTTTTAGAATAATATAAAATACTTTTCATTCATCAATAGTCATATGATATTCATAAAAAAAATTATTTCTAAAATTACCAATATACAATCGATCATTAACATTATTAATAATGATGTATTGACTTAGTTTTTAAGTCATAATTTTATTTGCACCATATAGATTCTTTACAATAACTTTACATCTTTACTAATTATAAAGATTTTCCATCATATATGGTATTAAAACATATATAATACACTCAAATAGATTTAAAAAATGATATTCAATGATATATCATTATTATATATTATTAAACAATCGATCTTAAATCATCAAATTCTTAAAAAAAGAGATAAAAACTCTTGTTAAAAGAGATAATAATAAATTAAAATCTAAAATCTAAAAAATAAAAAAAAAACTAATAAAATAACCTTATTTATTAAAGAAAATAAAAAAAAATGAATAGAAAATGTTATCTAGTGAGGTGTCTTTATGGATATGTTTTAGTGAAATATCTTTATAAAACTAGTGAAACACTTCATAAAAATATTGAAAAGAATTGAATTTCAAAAGAGCCGAACTCTATTGTAGTTCATTTTATCAATTGCTTTTCTCGCTTCCTAAAATATAAAGTAACTGTATAATTATTATAATTTATGCGCATACTGCTGATATATAACAGTCTTTAAGCACATTTGATAATATCACGGTTCTTAGCTTTAGTTTTTTTTCTCAAATTAAAAAAAATTGCAAATGCTTTTTTTAAAATATTTTCTAATTTTGTATATTTATCAAGAAATATTTTGAAAATCAAAATGGAAAATTAAATATCAAATTCTATTTTTTAAATATTGTTTTTTACTTTTAAAGAGTATAAAACAAAAAGTGGTAATGAATGCAATTTAATTTTCAAAATCTTATCTTAATTTTTAAAAAATAAAAAACAAAATGGGCTACAAACTGTAGGATTTTCTTTTGCTTCACAAATGAAAAGCAGATAGATATCGTTTGGATTGATGAATTTCATAATCTATGGATTTTGTTAAATCCATGGATTTTAAATCCATGAATTATGAAATTCATAGATTGTGAGAATTTCATTGTTTGGACTCGAGTATAAAATCAATGGATTTATGGTCTAATATTCCTTGCACTCATGTTTGATTCAATAACTGCAAATAGAATATCTTCTTTGGATGACTAACAATGTTAAATTCAATTGTACAAGATCTCTCATTCTCATTCAAAAACTAACTAATCCATAGCTTGCAGGCTAATACATTACGATCATGATATATCAGTTCCAAATTCAAAAGTAATTGGGTTAAGGATAACCTTAAAATATTATAAATTTATAAGGGACAATCTCGAAATAAAAAATAGCAACCCTCATTAAGTTAAAATGGTGAATTTTGAACATTCCCACCTAGGAGGTGGGAAGATAAATCCTTTAAAATTGAAGAATTTTGGTGGGTGAAATTTTTTTTCAAAATCAATAGATTTTTAAATGAGTGTAGCTTACCAAACAATGGATTTTGGTCAAATCTATGGATTGTTATAAATCCTTCATTCATAATCCATCAATCCAAACGAGACCATAATTCAATTTTAATAATGTGAACTTTAAGATTAAAAGAACAAGTCAATAACTCATGTTCGTGAAATTTCGTTTGCTATCATTATCTTTTATTTAATGATGTCACAGATTTCATTATTTGTTTGTTTTTATTAAGTGGTGAGAGTGGTAAAAGCCAAATACATAACTTCTCCACACCATTACTATGAGATTTATCGATCTTAGATCTCTTTAAAGAAAATATGATATTTGTAATTTAAGGTGATAGTGCTTTGATGGCTAAAGTTACCTGCCATTATTTTTTTTAAAGGGAATATCATTACCGACCAAGGAACCTAAGCATGGGAGTCTCGTTAAAAACCTTTCAAGTAAAATTCAAAGGGAAAAACCTTGAAAGAAAAAAAAAAAAAAGTACTCACCATAAATATTAAGGAGCAAGTTACAATACAATTCAAGACAAATCAACCAATAAAATGTATCAAATCTACAAAGAGAATTCATTCTCAAGCCACACTTGTTTAGAGTCCAAATAAACTCCAAAACTAACTAAAGAGTGGACAACACTATTACAAGATCTTCTAGAAAAAGCAAAACTAACAAACTCAAATAAAGAAACCAACTTAATCATATCAGCAGTAATCAAACTATATTAAAAAAAAGGAGGTGCTAGAATCATTAAATAATTAAATCGCTTGTAAACAATCATACTTTACCATTAGCTTACTAAAGCCACACTTGAAAGACACATGAAGTCCTTCTCTAATAACTATAAGCTCACCAGTTAGTATTGAGGGAACATGAGACTCTCAAAAAGCATAGGCAACCATACAAAGCCCTTCCTATTCCATACCATTACTTCCAATCCACAATCTCTAGACTCCCCACGCCATGATGCATCAACCTTGAGTTTATAACAGTTAACAGGGGGCACCTGCGATGAGGTTGAACTAGCATGACCCACATAAATAACTAGATCCTCTGTTATGGCCTTTTAAAAATTTCCAAGATAGTTTTCCATCCATTGGAGCACAAGAGTACCCTTTAAACGCTAGCCACCATGTAACCTACTATTTCTTCTAGCCAAAGCCATCTAACAACAAATACAAAATATTTCAAAATGCCTCCTCTCTAACTTATCTTTAGCCATCTAAAAGGCTTCTAAAACATTATCCTTTTACAATTGAGGTATAACAACATGGAAAGGACTATGAGACTATATGTCCATAAAGAAAAGACATGAAAATAGAGCATGACACACACGCTTAAGACCAAACCCATATTAAAAGCAACACAAACTAACATACGCATCATGTTGAAGCAAAGATAAGTTAGCTAGCAAGATATCATTACAACATCACCACAAAAATATACATACCTTGGGGGCAAACACAAATTCCATAAAAATTTCCATTAACCCTCTATATTAGACCTAAAAGAAGAAGAAGAAGGTGCAGTGAATAGAGGCATGACTCCCACCTGATAAACATTATTAATTGAATACATTCCTTATTATTAAAGTGTCAACATAATCGATCAATTATCAAATATCTAGGTTGAGGAAGAGTAAGAATAGCCTTAACATCATGAGAAAGAAAATATTGCTTAACAATTTAGAAAATATTGCTTAACAATTTATTCATTCCATTACCCATTTGGAAGCAGCAAATCTAAAATAAGAATGGTATCCGATAAAGATCTAGGAGATTCAACCATAAAGTTATGTGGTCTAAGGACCTATGGATCATGATAAAAAGAGTTTGTCCCCATAAAAGACTACACCAAATGTAAAAGGGTTATAATCCAAACTAGCCTTCAAGAAATTACCATCAGGGAAATACTTTCCTTTAAGGACTAGAGCAACTAATGAAGAACTCCTAGTAATAACTCTCTAAATATGCGTTACAGATCAATGTTTGATTAAATATAAAGAGATCCCTAAAACCCATACCTCCAACCATTAGTCCTGCATAAGAAAGACCACGTTTTTCAATGGCTTATGATGGCCCTTTTTTGTCCCCAACCAAAAATTGGCACAAGACCACTCAATGTCATGTATGATCAACCCTGTAATCTTGAAATAAGACATGGCATAAGTAGGCAGGGCTTGGATGATGGACTTGATAAGCGTTTCTCGACCATCTATAAAAAAGATCCTGTTATTCCATCCATGTAATTGCTTAACAACTTTGTCTTTGAGATACATCCAAACTAAACTCTCTTGTTGTGTATAGAAAATGTTGGTAGTCCCAGATAAATATCATGACTCAAAACCACTTGGATAGAGAACATATTAACACTAGCAGTTTGAATATTTTGAAGAGTGTTGAGGATAAAAGATAAAGCTAATATCTTGAAATTCACGAGTTGGCCTGAAGCCAACTAGTAGGATTGCAAAAGTCTCTTCAAATGCAAGCATTTTGAAATACTAGCATTATAGAAAACCCAATTGTCATTTGCAAAAAAAGAGGTGAGATATAATAGGAACTATGTTTAGATATCTTAATTCCATGAATTAGGCCATATGCAACCACTTGACTTAGAAGAGAGGATAGTCCCTAAAAGCATAATAAGAATAAATAAGAAGAGAAGGGGTCGACTTGCCTAATACGTCGAAAAGGTTGAATGTTGCCCATTACCTGCCTATTTAGAAAGAAAAAATAAGTAACTAAGTGAACAAAGCTCATGATAAGATCCACTTATCTCCTATGATAATCCAAACAAAGCATAATCCTTTCAAGAAGTAGTCACTCTACTCTATAATAAGTCTTGCCCATATCAAGCTTCAAGGAAAAAAAAAACCTCGGTGGCCACCCCTATAATTCCTAAGCTTATGAATACTTTCAAAATCCAATAGGACATTATCAGTGATAAGCCACTTTGACATAAAAGCACAATATACATCATCAATGATGTCATTCAAAATACCCCTTAATCAACTAGTGATAACTCGAGATACGATCTTATAAATAACATTGCATAGGCTAATCAGACGAAAATCTCTCACAAAATGACAATTCTTCACTTTAGGGAGTAAAGTAATCAACAACTTGTTCTAATAACTCATATCAACACCATTATTTAAAATTGCCAGACAAGCAGCAGAGACATTTGAGCCCATAATATACCAGAATTTCTAGTAAAATATAGTCAACATCCCATCAAGCCCAGGAGCCTTGGAAGGGTTTATATCAAAGAGTGCTCATTTCACATCCTTTACTGTAAAAGAGATCAACATTAAGTCATTCACACTATTAACAACCTGCTCAAGCACTACAAACAAAACTTGCTCCATATTACTAAGGCTAGGAGAAGAAGGCCTACAAATATTATAAAAGTATTTAGTAATGGTACTAGAAATACCCCACTCATCTGAATACCAAATGCCAATATCGTCTTGAATGCAAAAAAAAAATAGTTTTCCTACATTGGGAATCTTGCCTATGAAAAAATTTAGAATTACAATCCCCAAGAGCAAGCCAAGACACTTCAGACTGTGGCTTTCAATAAGTCTCCTCTTTTGCAAGCAACTTTTCAAGTAGGCATTCCAAGGAAAGAATTTCCTGAATATTATCCCTCAACAATTGTCACCTTTTTAGCTTCTCAATTTGATGTTGAACTCATCTAATATTATTAGAAACTCGACACAAATTCCTAATCCCCTATTCAAATAAAGATTGACTCGAAATATCAGTAAAAACTCACTATGTGATTTGCCCCATCCATTAGCAATCACAACCTCACAGTCTTCCTCAAAAACCCAAGCCTCCTCAAAATGGAATATGTCCTTCCCTTAAGCCTAGCAGATCGACAATCTGAATCCATATCTACTTGTCATGCCACCATTATTAATTTATCTCAAATCATCAAACTTATAATTTTTACAAAAAATTAAAATAATAAACTCAAAAAAATATAATAGTGAAATATATCATGCTTATTTAGAAAAAGAAAAAAAAATAAGATGAAAATGCATAACATATCTAAACTTGTATAATGTTTTCGTCTTTTCTGAGATATTGGCTATTTTTTTTTTCTTAGTTCATTTAAAAGTTGGTTTGGAATTTATGGAATATAAGATTTGTATATTTGATTGGATATAAATTTCATTGAAATTTAAAATTAATGTCTTTAGTTTATAAAATAGTTCAAAGAAATCCACTTAAATTACTATCATGTCCTTAATGCTATTGTATAATTATTTAGTTAATCTACAAAAAAAATAGTCTTATGTATTGAAATTTATTATAATGATCAATTAAATAAGAAACATAAACAATATTCAAAGCACTAAATAATTATAAATTTATTGTGATAACCAATCTAATATAAAATATAAATATTATTTAATAATACTAGATAATTACTCTTTTATTTTAAAAAGTACTTAATAATTATAATATACTAATAATTTAAAATATATAGTATATGATAATAAAAATTCAAGAAAATCTAAAATTATCAGATTATCAATAAATTAATAAGAGATTACAACTTTTTTTGTAGTTCAATAATCATTTGAACTAAAATCAAATAGTAACATATGTTCTTGATTTTGATTAGAGTTGTGTTAAACAAATATATAAGTTTTAGTTCAATAAATAAAAATACATATAAGATTATATATGTTCATCTATTACATTAATTAATGTTATATTTATCTATAAAAATTTATATTTATTTATATAAATTTATACAATTTGTATCAATAATTAGAAAGTAACTTTATCACAAATTGAGATATAAAAATATTTTCTCATATAAATAGAAAAGTAAAGATAAAGTTCACAAATTCAAAATATAGTTTTTCAGAGAATATGATATCATTATATAAATTAAATATTGAAATTCAGCATTCATGAGCTACTTTATGTGAGAATTCAGCAACGAAAGGGAAAAAACTTTAAGATAATATCTTTGATATGTCTTGTGCTAGTAATTTTATGATTATTAGTAGCAAACTTGTGCGCTATGTAATATAATTATAATAATAAAATTGGAAATAAATTTAATATTGATTTTTATTAAATAATTAATTTAATAATTAATAAGTATTTTATAAAAAATTAATAAGTAAATAAAATAATAAAATAAAAGTTTAAAATTTATAATTATGTATAAAAATAGTTGTAACAAAGGATTATTTAGACAATTTCAGAGAAAATTTATTAAATTTAAATCAAGTAATTTATGATAATAAGTCAAATAATAATATTAAATATTTTATAATAAAAAATAGAATTAGTAAATAATTACAAATTATACATATGTATATAATAATATTATAAATAATTATTTAATAAATAATAATTTAAAATTAACTTTACCACTGAAATTAATAATATATAATTTTTCTTCACCGTGTTGTAACACAGATGTCAACAAGTCTCCATCAAAACTGGAAGAAGGAGGAAGACCCAAAAGCCAAAAGCACACGTTACCACCTTCCCTTCTTCCTCTTTGTCGCTATCACATATTGAAAACAACGGTCTCTGGTATATATATTTGGATGGATATCGTGAAACAAGGCTACGTTTGTCCATTGGATGAACACGTTAACCCTTGCAGACCCACACACTCACACAGCATATCCAAAGCTAAGAGGCTTTAGAATCCTGCCGTGGGTGGGTACCACTTAACTTTACAATTTGTTTGGGGGAACTTTTCATCGTTGTCGAAGATCATATGGCCTTTCGAGAAAATTCTCTGTTATTTTCCTTCACTTTTTATGGTTTTGCTTGGCTTATGGCTTTAGATTTTGGTCTTTTTGGCAGCATGTAGAGGCATTTCTATGTGGACTACTGATTCATGGCTAGTCTGGCACTTCAGCTTCTGTCTCAACTGGATTGATATGCAATTTGGGAACGAAGAACATGGGACCGTTGGAGCTACTGTATTGATTAGTGTTTCAATTTTTCTGAGTGTTTGTCTTGCATATTTAAACGGGTGTTTATTTTTTTTTCTTTTTAAGAGTTATTAACTTTTCAATTTATAAAAGTTTTCAACTTGTAAAAATTCTATGATATGAGTTTGATTAGTATGTCAATTTTCGTTCAAGTTTTCAACTTGTAAAAATTCTATGATATGAGTTTGAATTATAAATTAATGATATTTTATAATAAATTATTTATCTAAATAAATCATATTTTAATTACTTACAATATATATTCAATTCAATTTTGTTAGATTTTCATATATTAAAAGTGAATCAAACCAAATTAAATAAGATTGTATATAATTTTTAGTTATTTTCTCTTTTTTGGATTTAATTGAGCTTTTTAAAAAATTTTAGGATCAATATTTTCTCTATTTTTTAATAATCAAATATTGGTTTGAGGATAAATTTTTAAAAAAAATTGAAGTTCAAACATTTTTTTGTTAAAAATGAAGTATGTGATATATTTGAAAAAAACTCTAAAGTCCAAGACATTTTGGTAATTAATCCATAAACATATCATTAAATTTTATTTATTTATTTATTTAAAATTTACTGTATTTGTATTAGAAATTATATATATAAATAACAACTAACAATAATTTTATTAAACACTTGATATCAATTAACAATCAAGCACCAATAATCAGTGACACTGATAAAACAAACAAATTCTTAAAATTTGAAATTGTTATACCCCTTTACATAATTTGAATATTAAAGAAATAAATCATTGCAACAAGACTAGTAATTCAATAATTCAAGTAGTCAACCTACATATGGGCTCCCCTCCTTGAAATATTTATGATATATTAGAAGAAATGTAAATAATTTACTTACATGGAGGCTCAATGATTGATGTAATTCATAATTTTTGTTGTATAGTATGTATAATTCATGCATAAAAAAGGGGCATTTTATTCACAAAGTTTCTTTCTTCTTCTTAAATGAGGGGTAAACCACAGGCAAAATCAGAGACCCAAAGCAAAACTGACGTTTTATGTGATATGTCCAGACGAATTTAATTTTTCCCTGCCTTGCTGGTCAGTGGTTCGCTTGATTCATCTGTGGTCCTTATTGAGTTACCAATAAGAATTTTGGTTCTGCATAGTATATTAATCAATCAATTCAATAAATTTATTAATAAATAAAATTTAAAAATATTATTAAAATAACTTTAAAATTAAAAATATAAATATATTTTAATAATTAAAATACTAAAATTATTAAAAATCGATTCAAACCGAATAAATTTGATTTTTGATTAATGTAACTTAAAAATTAAGCCCTCGTTTCAAAAAAATATTATTTATTTTTTATAGAAAATGTTTCTAAGATGAAATAATGAGAAAAAAAGTGTTATTACTTTTTTTTAAAGATTAACATATAAGAAAAATAATAAAAATATTTAGACCCACAAGAATTATTAATTTTGATTCGTAACTTAAAATTAAGGAATAAATTAAAAATGTAAATTATGACTCTCCTTAGTAATTAACCACAAAATCAATGATTTATGATAATAAATGAATATTGACTAGAAGGATAAGAAAGTGATCTCATCTTTTATTTTTTAAGTTCAAATTTATTATAAAAATATAGGTTTTACTTGTTTCATTAAAAAATATTTTTTTATATATTTTTATTGATATATTTAGAAAAATCAGCCAATGAAAAATATTTTTTAATTAAAGAAAAAATTAAATAATTTTTAGAAAAATAATTTTTCATTTAGAAAATAAAAAATTAATTTTCAAACTTTATACATTTATTAAAGAAAAAAACTTACGCCAAAACTAATCAAATCAACGTCAATTAATATTAATTACAAGCAATCAACTCAGTGATCTTCAATCACCATCAACAACTAACAACTACAATCGGTCACAGAACAATTATCTGAAAAGTTTTTAATTCTATTATTTTGTATTTTCATATTTAATTATAAATTAAAATATAAAATTGTGATGAGTTTCAAAATTTTAAAATCTTTTTTATAGAAAAGAAACTAATATATTTCAGCACATGTCAAATACCATAAAATAATTTTTTTAATAACTTTTCATATATAACCAATTAACAAAAATAAATTATTTTCTAATAAAAACTTTTAAAAAATGAATTATTTTTTTATAAAACAAATGAAACCGTAATAAGATAATATTTTCCATAGATATTGGGCAGAATCCGTGACAATAGGATGAATATTAGCTCAAAATTTAAATTAGTGTTTCTTGTGGTTTTAGGCTTGTATCTGACAAAAGACTTATGACATAAATAAATTTTCATAGATTTATAATACATAAATATAATTAAAGTAACAGAAAAATATATGAAAAAAAAACCGTAAGAGCTCCTTGTGACATAAATTAAAAAGTAGTGATGATCAATAAACTAATGAGCATGTATTTATTTATTCACAAAATATTTTTAATGATTTGACATATTTCTTGACTACAAAAGTTTTTTTATTCACATTTTTTAAAAAAATCAGAATGCCTGAAATTTTTTTTTTAAAAAAAAAGAATACTCACTTGACTTGGCTATTAGTGAAAGCTCGGCTCGCCATAAAACTATACAAGCTTAACCAAACAGTAACCACTCCCAACAGTGACTTAATCATTCTTAAGAGAGATATAACCCTTTACACAAAAGCCTCAAGTATCTTCCATTTTTCTCCCTAAAATCTCTACACACCCTTGTTCTCGACCGAACTCACCTAATCATTGAAGTGGATTTCCGGTCAAGAGTCGAGCTCCTCCTAACTTTAATTGTCTTGTAGAATACTGAACCGGACAAACTCCCCCATTCACGAAGACCGAACCGAGCCAAACACCCGTATTGTCAAGCTCAGACATGATTAGTACAGTGAACGTGAACCTATTATAGTGTACCTTCCGAACATCAACCATGACTTCTCCTAATAACCCTTAAACCCCTCAGACCATACCCAACATTGTACCCTAGAAAACACTCCCACCCGAGACCACCCTATTTTTGCTTCTCCCATGCCAACGGAGTATCGAGTGTCTACCTCCACAGAAACACCAACCCATGACCCTCAAGCCACTGACAGGCTTGCAGCTGCCTATGCAAACTTCACAGCCACACTAAAACACCTCAAACAAGCCCTGTTATAAAGAGAACCACAACCTCCTTCAGCAACCCTAGCCCATGAGTCGAGCAAACTCTACCTCTATCTACCCTACTCGAGCCCTCATTAGTGTTAGAAGAATGCGAAATCAGGCACTCAAAAACCTAGAATGACACGAGAGAATCCTCATACAAGCCAGTAGAGAGCAGAATCGAATGGATATTGAGCAACTGTTGGGATGAAGATACCCTACAAAAAAAAATCATGGAAGCTATTAGATGAGCTCAGGGCAAGGAGCATTTCGCCCTCGGCTACCATACTTACGACCACAACTGCTTGGTCATAGAGATAACAGTTGAACCAGTGCCACACAAACTCAAACTGCCGCCAATGGACAATTACAATGGCACGACAAACCTTAGGAGTCACCTATACAAATTTCGATCCATAATGGAACTGTACAATCGCTCTGATGCCCTACTGTGCATAATTTTCCCCACCAAGTCGCACATGAGTAGTACCAAGATTTATCCAACGATTCCATTCACAGCTTAACTCAGTTTGCCCAGTGTTTCACGGCTAGATTTGTTTAAGCTATCTCTTAGATGAAGATCTCCTTAGATTTACATGTGATAATCAGGGAAGAAGGGGAGTCCCTACGGGAATACTTGGCCAAGTTCAATAAGATTGTCATGTAGATAAACAACCTCAATCATGAAGTAGCAATAAACGTTATGATACGAAACTGTAAGAATTGATGACTTTTTTTCCCTCATTATTAACCCGCCAAAGAATTTCCACGAGCCAATGGAGAGAAGTAATAAGTTCATTTGGCTAAATGACAACTTATAAACTTATTCCCACAACCCATACAAAAAAAAAAAAAGAAGAAAAGGTTCGAGCTAAGGTGAGAGGCGAAAGAGGTTGAGCCAAACATGAAGGGCAATACTTAGGTCCCGTTGACTTTAATGGCAGCTTAATCGATTTTATACATCCCTTATAGCCAACAGAAGAGAGGTCCTTCATTGGATTAAAAGATCAGGTGAGAGAATTAACTTTCCTCGACCACTAAAATGCTCAACCACTCAGAACAAAGGCAAGTATTGTAGTTTCCATAAAGATAACCAGCATGACATAAAAGAATGCAAAGACTTGAAAAATGAGATTGAAAGGCTAATTTAGCAGGGCAAGCTTAACTAGTTCAAAAAATGAGCAGCATCAAAGGATCGTAGACACAAGCCTCATTGAAAAGATAACCATAAGGATAAAAAGCCTCACACTCAATAGTACACAGGAGTTATTAATGTCATAGCTGGTGGGACCATAGGAGGCGACATATTTTCTGTAACAAAGAGACAGGTCCATGAAACACACTTAGTAAACAACAAACTGAACCATGCCAAGCCAATGTTTATCCCATTACATTCTCTAAAGCGACGATGATGGAAAGTTGAATGCCCCCATGCGGATGCCTTGGTGGTTTAAGGCCAAATTGAGGACTACTTGGTCAAACGCATCCTAGTAGACGATTGCAGTTCAATGAATATGATGATGTCAAAGACTTTTAGGGCATTAGACATAGAACTTAAGCAACTGTGCTCATTTTGAAACCCGTTAACTGGCCTGAAGGGATTAGGATTGAAGTGTTGGGATCTATTAAGCTGAATATGGAGCTAAGAGACATAGGGATTACTAAAAAGTTTAGAGCCATATGGATGGTAGTAGATATGTCGTTCGCGTACAATGCCATCATTGGTAGGCCCATCCTTTATGACATAATAGCTTGCACTTACATTCAGTACCTATTTAGTACCTAACCATGAAGATGCCAACTAAATAAGGGGTGGCGATTGTTAAATGAGATTAGAAAATAGCCAGGGAAACCTATATGGCCATCCTGAATGAAGTAAATCATGCAATATCTTTTGAACAATTAGACTTCATCCTAGAGAACACCCCAAGAATGTCGAGCCAGCAGCTGAATTAAAGCTCCTCTCAGTAGGGTAAGACTAAGTTTTGCTCATCAAAATAAAGTTAACCAAGCTCATTGAGAAGTATATCAGATCATCGTTGAAGGAGACATTGGAAATATTTGTTTGGAGCCTTTCAGACATCATGAGAATTAACTCCTTGATCATTGTGCATAAGCTCAACGTAGACCACTCAACCAAACTTGTTAATCAGAAAAGAAGGAATCACACCCCTGAGCGCTAGAAAGTCATTGCCAAAGAAGTCTGTAAGTTGTTGTATGACGAGTTCATAAGGGAAATCTAATACCTGCATTGGCTAGCTAAGGTGGTGTTGGTCAATAAACCCAATGGGTTATGAAAAATATGTGTAGACTTCGCCGACCTAAAAAAAGCTTGTCCAAAAGACAATTAACCCTTACCTAATATTGATCGGTTGGTGCATTCCACAGCGGGGTACGAGCTGTACAGTTTTATTAATGCCTCGACGGGTTATCATCATATCCAAATGTTTATGCTAGATAAGGAAAAACTAACTTTGACACATATGAGGGCACTTACTAATACATGGTCATGCCTTTCAGCCTTAACAACATAGGGGCTGCTTACCAAAGATTAGTCAATTATATGTTCAAATACAAGATTGGAAAGTTTATATAGATGATATGATTGTGAAAAGTCATCGAGTCGGGATCACACAAATGACCTAATAGAAGCCTTCAAGATATTTAACCAGTACAACATGAAGCTTAACCCAAAAATATGTGCCTTCATAGTCTAAAGTAGAAAATTCCTTAGGTTTATGATTTCCTAAAAAGGAATAGAGGCCAATCTAGAGAAAATCCAGGCAAAAGTCAACATACAACCACCCCAAACCATTAATGAGATATAAAAACTCAATGGAAGGGTCACTACTTTGGGCAGGTTCATATCCTCATCAGCTCGATGCTGCCTGACATTCTATAATAAGTTGAAGGATCCTAAAAAATTAAAGTGGGATGAAGAATGTCAAAAGGCCTTTGAAGATCTAAAAACTTTCCTCAGCTCACCTCCATTGTCAATCGCCCTTAGCAGGAGAAGCCATTGTTCATGTACCTAGCAGCAACAAAAGAAACTGTGCCCTCAGTAATAGTGCGAGAAGAAGTGGACGAGTAAAGACAAGTATACTACGTCAGTAGAGTACTAAAAGGTATTGAATTGAACTACTAGAGAAGCTGACATCTGTAATAGTCAGCTAGGTAGTGAAACTCAGACATTACTTCTAAGCCCATACTATAGTGGTTTGAATAAATCAAACTTTACAAAAAGTTCTATAGAAAGCAAAAACCTCAGGAAGAATGGTTAAGTAGGTAGTCAGCCTATGAGAGTTCAACATCATATTTGAACCAAGACAACCAATAAAAGTTTAGGCTTTGACAGATTTCATAGCCAAACTAACAGGTCTAGAGTCAAAACCAACACAAGTAGAGCAAAAAAAAAGAATATAAGTTGCATGTGAATGGGGCTTCAGGTGCCAAAAGGGGCAAAAGCAAGCATAGTCTTGCAAGACCCACATAAAATCTTTATCAAATACATTATAAAGCTAAAATTCCTAGCCACCAACAACACGACATAATATGAAACCCTGATCACTAGACTCTAATTAACAAAATAGGTCCGAGCTAAAAACTTTTTTTTTTTACAGTGACTCCTAATTGGTGGTTCAATACTCCTTACCAAAGTCATCACCATGGCCAAATACACCGAGCATGCTAAGTGCCTCCTAGTCAATATAAAAGACAAAGGGGGAAGTGAAATATTGAACAAATCCCACACCACAATAATAAAGAAGTAGATATTTTGGCAAAGTTAGCAACTTCCCCTCAAACAATCCTACTCAAAAGAGTATTGGTTGAGGAGAGACCACAACCAAATTTTCTCCAACCAACACACATAACCGTTATTGTAGATGTCATTAATCAAGTATTTGAAATATAGGCAGCTGCCAATAGAGCTAAGAGAAGCCCGAGCAACCATCCACCAAGCTGCAGACTTTTTTGATGAAGATGGCATCCTCTACAAAAGATCCTGCAACTGACTGTAGCTCAAATGTGTCTCCTTGAAAGATAGAGATTATGTATTGAGAGAAATCCACCAAGGCATATATGGAGCTCATGAAGCAGCCTCAACCTTAGTCAAAAAAACCATTCTGTTCAGATATTACTGACCTTCCATGATAAAAAAATGCAAAACAACTAGTCCAAAAATGTGATGCTTACCAAAGGCACAATAACATCCCAAGACAGCCATTGATAGATCAGTAGCTAATCAGCTCGACTTGCCCTTTCTCTCAATGGGAAATTGACATCCTCAGACCTTTTCCTCAAGCCCCAGAATATAAGACGTTTATGATAGTCACTATAAACTACTTCACCAAATAGCTAAAAGCCGAAGCCTAGCCACTATTACCTCTGCAAGGATATTAGACTTCTTTAAGAAGAATGTTCCTTAGATTCTCATTGCTAACAATGGAAAACAGTTTGATAGTAGTCGGTTCAAATCTTATTATGCCAAACTCAACATCAACCTCTAGTTCACTTCTTTGGCTCACCTACAAACCAACGATATGACTGAGGTAACTAATAGAATTATCTTTAGGGGGCTTAAAAGAAGATTAGATAATACAGGAGGCAATTAGGCAAATCAACTCAATAACATCTTGTAGGCCTTTCGAACTATCTTAAGAACCACAATAGGGCAAACATCATTCTCCCTAACATATGGCACAAAAGCAGTAATACCCATGGAGATTAGACTCCCATCATACAAAGTCCTCCATCACCACCTTGAACATAATGATGAAGAGCTCTGCCTCAACTTAGACCTCCTAAACAGTAAAAGAGAAGATGTTGCCATACAAATAATAGCATACCAGCAGAAGGCTGCTCAGTTCCATAACAGAAGGGTCAGAGCCCAAGCTCTCAAACAAGGAGACCTTGTACTAAGAAGAATTGGCAAAGCTCAGGGAGATGCAGGCATGAGCAAGCTCAACGCCAACTAGGAGGGACCTTACAGAATTCTCAAAGCAATTGGACCAATAACATACAAGTTGGAAACCATAGAAGGCAAGCTTGTGCCACGTACATGGAATATAGAAGCTTTGAGAAAATAAGTCATTCGAACAACCCTTGCAGCTCCTGTAAAAAGGCTCGAGCCATCCCTTGGCCTCATCATATATTAAAGATCAATGAAGAGTTTTCACTCCATTTTTCCACAAACTTATCTTCAGCATGCCAAACACATACTAAGCTAATGTATATCGTACATCATCATAAAAAGAGCAAAGCTAATGTATATTGTACATCATGATAAAAAGAGCAAACTCACATAGACAAATATGTATTGAGCAAATTTACCTCATACGTCATGATAAAAAGAGCAAACTCGCATAATCGAGCATGTATTGAGCTAATTTACCTCATACATTATGGTAAAAATAATAGATTCACATCACACAAACGTGTACCGAGCTTGTCTACCTTGTACACCATGATAAAAAGAAAAATTATCAAGCATAAGAGGCATGTATCGAGCTAATTCATCTCGTACATCGCTATAACCAGTCATTTAATAAGTAAAACAATTTAAGCTTAGCAGATTCGAAACTGAGCTAACCTATGATCAAAGCAAGTACTAAGGCAAACAAATCATCAATATTGGTAAGAGCCAAGACTCTTATGAATAAGTTGCTATAAATTGCTCAAGGTAGCTTATATTGTTACTTAGTCAATTTTATTACTTAATCAATTTTATCAACTTTAAACATAAGTGTAGCTGCTTAAATAAAGAAAACAAAAAAGGCATAATAAGAAGAACAAAAAACCTACGCTATACTCTTTAGGCTCTCCCCTATCAACTACATTCACATCCTCCTCCTCGCCACTCTTCTCATCATCCTTTTGGGCTCGTATTGCTACTACTGCAGAGAGATCAATACCTGCCACAAAGTAAAGATTTTGACTTGGGAATGTCTTCGCTAACTTCTGCTTGATGAGGGCATTGTAGTTCAGACATACCCGAACCATCTCTCTTACTGCAAATTCCCTAGCTTCTTCCTCTTTTTTATTCTAGAGCTCAACTTCTCGAGCCAACTTGAGGACCCTGGTAGACACATCTCTAGTTCAACCACCTTGGCCTTCAGCCAAGACACCTCACCCTCAGTAGTAACCAACTTCTTCTTAGTGGAGGCCAACAGTTAAGCCCCTTGCTTAGCCAGTTTCAAGGTCTCTTGATACCCATTCAACAAGTCATCATTAGCATCTCAAACTTTTATCAATTGCCCCTCCTACTCAAAGAAGTTCCAGACCTCTTCGTCAAACACCTTAAGCTGCTGATCTAGCACCACACCCTCCGCAATAGCCTATACGCGTAAACTAGGAAATGCAAGTTACCAAATACTGAGCGCAACACTAAAATAAAAAACCACTCGACAAACATTACCTTCAATAAGTGCATGTTCATCCAAGTTACCAACTGCCTGTTGGTTAAGAACTTAAACCGCTCCTCCTCCTTTGACAAAGCACATAGTTGAGCCATGGTTTTAACCATAGTTTTGTGCTTCAAATTGCCTTTATACTTCTTCGATTGATGAGGTCGAGGGTTAGGATAAAGGTTCAAGCCCTGAGGGATGATGAAAGACTCCTCGTCCAAGTCTACCTCAACCACACCAACTTGAGGCCTATTTGGCAATGAATTGGGCCCCACTGATTGTTCATTCAACTTGAAGGGTGGGGCAATTGCAACTGCAGGCCCGACAACCTTGGGCAAAGTCATGCTACTCAAAGCTAGTGCTGAGACGAGCCTCTTTGGGCCAACGGTCTGCTTTACCCGAACCTTTCCCTTCTTCTTCTCCTCTTGTTCAACCTTCAGGCACATCATCTCAACACTCACATCTTTAAGATCCATGTCTGCAAAATAGAAAGATATTAATATAATCAGTCAACATATTAGATAGTTGCTAAAGCACCATACCAGTCAGCTTGATCACGGGATACTGTATGTCTATCAGTTGAGTCAAGTCAATATAGCCATCAGCTCGATCATGGGATAATGTATGTCTATCAGCTGAGTCAAGTCAATATCATCATTAGCTCGAACCTTTTCCACTATATTTGCCTCTAACTGATACACCTTGATATTCAAGTTCCACTCAACTTTCCTCATCCGCTTTGAAGGAAAAGCCCCATTCGATGCCTACTAGAAGAAATTCTCTCTTCTCTTTTTACGACTCCCCCAACCGAAGAGGAGCTTAGATCATTAGAATTTCCCTGAGGATGAAGTTTCATCCCTTAAGTCCATAACTACTAAGCAAAGTAAAAAAGAAAAAGGAAAAAAAATGAGCACAAACCTTCAAAAAGGAATGTCGCTGAGGAAAAGCAACACAAGTCTCTCTAGTAGGCCGAGCTCCAAATCTCTAGCAATAAAGAAAAAACCTTAGCGAGAAAGTGGGAAAGATGCAAAATGGTAGAAGAGGGAGAAAAAGACCCTATTTGTACCTCTCCAAGGCTGAAAATGAAGAGACAACCTATGGAACTTGTCACCCCATCAGACGATTCACATTAAATCAACCAAAACACAATAACCAAGGTAGAGTAATCAAGCGACACATGGCATTGCAAACTACCATAACGCCTAGATTTTAGAGATTTAAAAATTTTAATTCCCTCCTTCACATCAATAACTTAAGCCAACACCATTGCTCTAAATATCAGCCCGACCATATTAGCTTGATCACTAGACCAATACCGAACCGAGACGTAAATAGACTAAAACTAAAGGAGGATATGTGATACTTCCCACACATCAAATGTGCCAAGCCTAATATAGCATGAGACTCAACTCGGCCCAACACACTAGGCAACGACCACTTGGCTCGCTCGACTGCGCTACTAGATAAAGCTCGATTCGCTATAAAACCATACAATCCTAGTCAAATAGTAACCTAACCACTCCCAATAGTGAGTTAACCACTCTCAATAGGCATATAACCCTTATATAAAGGCCTCAGGTTTCTCTCATTTTTCTCCCTAAAATCTCTACACACTTTTGCTCACAAATCGAACTGACTTAATCATTGGTGTGAACTCTCAATCAAGGGTCGAACTTCTCTTGACTTTATTTATCTTGTCGGATATCGAACCGAACAAATTCCCTTATTCACAAAGACCGAACCAAGCCAAACACCGATATTGTTAAGCTCAAACATCAGAATCTATTGTTCATAATAAATGAAACCATATCGTCCATAACAAGTGTTTCATCATCTCCCTTTCAAGCACTAATCAACTTTGGCTAAATAATGGAGGCTGCTTACCGATTTCCTTTGATAAGAAGTTAATGCTATCTAAAGCTCATTGGTCAACTTCTTTTGCGTGACTCGGAAAGCACTATTAATAGAAACACTTAACTACTAGAGGCAGCGTCGAGCCGAAATCAATTCGGCATGGTCAGTAAGTCAACGGTCTCGATTAACGATTTTTCTTTTTTTTTTTGGTACGTAATTGATGAATATTCATTTTTAATATAAATTCTATTATATTACGTAAAAGAACACCAAGTCAATAACAATTAATCTTCAAATGTGTTCGATAATTATATTAAATATTTAAAATTAAAATATTTTAAACACATTTTAAAATTTTATTTTATAATGCTTTTTTAGAATTCTTAATATTTTAAGTATATTTTGTAATTTTTTGTCAAATACTTAAATTTTTGAAAATCATTAATATGGTAAGTGAAAATTTATTATTTAATAAATTAGATATTTAAAAAATTTTACAATTTTGTTATCTTTTATTAATATACTCTCACTCATAATCATCATCATTCACCACTATAATGCAATATCTATCAAACACAAATATTTATATATTATCTATCAAACATGTGTATTTATTTATCACTTTTTTAAATGATTTTATTAGTTAATGAGTCTCTTTTTGATTGATCTATCAAATTTATGAAGTGGCTGAAAAGTGAATAACTTCATTATTCTAATAATTGTTAGAGATTTTTATTATTCCTATTTTTATATTTGATAAAATTAATTTTAAATAATTTTCTCGAAATGATCCATAAAATTTGTTAAGATTTTGATCTTTATTGTGTTCTGAAGTTAGTTTTTTTAGATTATTTTGTGTTATTAAGTAGTGTTTGATAAAAGATAAAATTAAAAATTAAGTGTTGAATAATTTGAATATTAAAAATTTATAAATTGAATAATTTTAACAATAAAATTTTAAAAGATGAATTATTATTAAATTTAATTGATATCAAATTTTCAAAAAAGTTATATAAGTCTAATAGATAAGTTTAAGATAAAATAACTATATATTTTTAAAGTTTATCATACAATTTAATTTTAAATATTTAAATTTAATTTTGTCTTTATTATGAAATAAAATTAATAAAAAGTATAATACTATATTAGTAAATTATATCAAACTAATTATTAGGCTACCCAAACCTACAAATCCTTGATAGCAATTATAATTTAAAAAAGGTATATTATTCATTCTATAATACTACATGAGTAAACTATATCAGACTAATTATTAATGTACCTAAACCTACAAATCCTTGATAGCAATTATAATTAAAAAAATATTAATCATTATATATATATATATATATATATATATATATATATAGTCAAAATGATGATGTGACAAATCATTATTACTAGTATTATTCAATCTATTTATTATAATTGTTTTGATTGATTGAGTCATTTATTTTTAGTATTTAAGTCTTGCAATAAATAACATGTTAATGAATATTAATTAGGTCACTATCATGAATAATAATATAATTAACTATCAAATTTTATTTTTTTTGTTTACTTATTTTAATTCAACTATAGTTTATGACTATATATTTATTATATTTTAATTCAACTATAGTTTATGACTATGTATTTATTATATTTTAATAAAAGTTTGTAGCATAAAAATTAATCTTATATATTTTTATAAAAATAAAATATTTATATATTAATAAAATAATATAAAAAATCAGTCAAAACTCTGTAACTCAATACTAATATAGTAGCAACAATTATGTACACAAATAATAAATGAACATTAAAAAATTAAATATAATTTTTTAAATAATAAATAATATATTAAAATTTCATTGTACTGAATGTATTGTTGACATTAAATTTTTTATTTTAATATCATTCAATAAATATAATAAACAATAATACCACTAAAAAATATATAATTGCATTTCAAGACTCTAAAAAATTCAAAAATAGTTTTAAGTCGTGCAAAATTTAAAATACCAGCTGCTTGCTTTTATAACCATAGTGCAATGATGTGCAATAATCAACTTTAAAACTTGAAAAAAGAAAAAACAAGCACTGATAGGTATAGTTTCAGTTAGACCAATAATGTTGTATCTTAGAGAGTGTTAAGGTTTTTATTTTTTTTTAAATCAATAGAAAAAAATTTTTTCAGTCAATGTATATTTTTTGTATTTTCTTGATTTATTTTCTATATTTTTATGATTCATTTTCTATTTTTGAAAACATCTAACATATTCTAACAGTAATAGTGAATATACTAAATTGCCTTTGATATAACTCTTAGACTATATTAATCTTTATCAAAAAAATTTTAAAAAAAGACTCCTTTCATCCAATTTTGACAAATTATTTTTTTTGTTCGCCCAAAACATAAACTATTTTATTTTTTAATTGTTAATTTAATGATTAAATATCTAAAATACCCTTTATTAGTTAAAATAAATATCAATATTATAATTAACTTTCACTTTCTTGATTTTGAAATTATAGATTATTATATAAATTTTTATTTGAGTTCTGATACAAAATACTTATTTGATTTTCAAAATTACTTTATTTTCATCTTTCTCTTTATTAACGAGTATTAAAAAGATTACTAAGAGTATTTTATTCAGAGAATATCTAAAAATAATGATATTAATTATAAAAAATTAAATTTATTAATTTTTATATAAATTAAAAGTGATTATCAAAATTGGACGAAACGAGTATTTATTAAATCGTTTTGCGAAACGGGGACTCTAGCAATCACTTAAAAAAAAAAAAAAGCAACTAAAAGCAGGACCCTTTCCACTTGTATGTACAGAAGTATGATTTTAGTCCATACGGCAAAAGGCCTGATTCGTTACATTGGTCCATTAATGTTCCATCCACTAGACTGGATTACCACAAAATCAAGCATCTGGTTGGTGATATCACACCTGCTTCCTTATATAGTGCTACAGAAAACCTTTATTGATTAACTGGTGCTTTAAATTTAGTTGAAGAAATAAGATCATTTTATGAGTTACTGCTATAACATTTAACTCTCATCAATAATCAGTTTTTTTTTTTTTTTTTTTTAATTTCTAACATTTTCTTTTGAAAAAACTTTATTAGTTTATAGATTTTTCATTAATAATAATAACTTTATGCGTACAAACGCATTTGTGTTTATAAAAATTAAAAGGAATTTTCTTTTATAATGGATTGTATATTTTTTAATATTAATTTTGTGAGTAAAAAGTAAACATTGGTAAAATTTTTAAACATTAGATGATTTCAAAATCAATTTTTTTTTACTCATAAAGTTTACATTAAAAAAAATTTATAATCGTTTATAAAAGAAAATATCTTCTAGTTTTTATCTCAAAATTGTATATTCACATTAGCAATGCTAAATATATATATGAAAAAAACAGCATTACTTTTATAAACATTTAATTTTATTTGTTAAATTATCATATTTTAGGTTTTAAAAATATTTTTATATATTTGTTAAAATAATTTAATTATGTTATTTATTTAATAATTTTATATTAAATTTTCTCACAAAATTTAAATTAAAGAATTTATAATTAATAATTTTTTTTTCTAACTTTGTATGGGAAAATCAGCTGTTAAGCAGTAGCAATGCCAACTCACACGAAACAAATTGAATTTTAAAGTAAAAAAAAAAAAAGTTGGAAGCGCCCACCAGTGGACTTGACCCAGACCATCTATCCACACTCAATACTTGCAGCCCAGCCCAAGCACGAAGCCATCCCTTAAACCTATTTATGGCGGGAAAAACCATTGGAAAATCAGCCGTAGAAAGGCGGGTACAAAACGAAAGAAAAGCAGATTTCTCGAGCTGCTGATTCGAAATGGAGAACGTAGAGAAGAAGGCAGAGGCACCGGTCCCGATGGTAGCTGTCGTCATTTTCTTATTAAAAGGTAAATCTGTGCTGTTAGGGCGGCGCCGCAACTCCATCGGCGACTCCACCTTCGCCCTCCCTGGCGGTCACCTCGAGGTCGGTCAGTCTCTATTTCACGTGCTAATTTGATCAAACTCTATTAGGCTATGTTTGGAAGAATAATAATGCTAGGGAGAAAAAGTATAATAATACTAGGGAGAAGGACAATGAAAAGAAGGAAATTTGATTTTATATAGAATCTTGTATAAGATTACATTTTTATCCTTTTCTTTCCTCACGTTCTCCACGTTCCCAAACAGAGCGTGAATTCTTGTTTGATGCAGGGGAAAGCTTTGAGGAATGCGGGGCGAGGAAGATAAAGGAGGAAAAGGGTCTAGACATAACAAAGATCGAATTTTTAACTATACCTCGAGCAACCAAAGCCATCGCATTACGTTACAATCTTTCTTCGGGCAATCTTGGCCGACGCAATTCTAGAACCACAAAATCTTGAGCCAAATAAGTGCTATGGTTGGGGTTGGTATGATTGGAACAATCTTCCAGAACCCTTGTTTTGGCCGTTAGAAAAGATGGCAAAAAGTGGATTCAATCCTTTCCCAACTGACTCATGAACCAAATTATTAGTGCTGAAGATGGATCTTCTTTTGATATTTGCTCTGTATTCGGTTGTCTTGATTATCAAGTGTCAAACCCTTTTGTTGAATTGCATGTAAATTTTAAGTTTGGTATTAGTGTGTGGTCTTAGTGGTCAGTATTGTGTTTTCTGGTACTCGATTCAGTTAATAAATGGTTTTAATTTATTATAAGCTGAAATTTAAATGTTCATGAGGTTTTAAATCGAATTTCTCTGTAGACTTGTATCTTATTTCACATCATGGTATCTGAGATTGTAATAGTATATGAGCTACTATTATAGGTTTAGGGTATGCTTGGTTCACCTCTTAAAGTGGGAAAGGTATGTGACTCTTGGAATAGGTCCATTTCCTTGTTTGGCTCACAAGAAAATTAACATTTTTGTGATATTTTTATATTTGAATAACTTAAATTTTTGTTGAAATAATATCTATTTCTAAGTATAATTTTTCAGATTACAGTTAAGTTTTATTTAGCCATTTAAAAAATCAAACTTAGAAACCGATTCCATTTTCATTTTTATTCCATTTCTAAGGGTGAATCAAAATATGCCAAAAAAAGAATTATCTTATTTACAAATGTGAAAATCCGGAATTCATACTTTTGTTTCTACGAGGTACGGTTGAGGCCTTGACAGGAGCAGGATTATTGGTATGGCTGTTGAAGAAATTTTAAATTTAAGAAGCTGAAACGTCAGTTTCACGTCTTTAACAATTGGATGACACAATAGGCATTGCTCTCTTGTTTTTAATTTCTCTTTTGCTCTTTCCTGTTTTATTTATTTATTCACTAATGCAAGTCAAATTGAATTTTAATCACCAATCAGCCTAGGAGTTATTAGTACCCGTTGCAAGTGAAGAGGGAGGTTATTGAGAAGTGGTAGAAGACAGAAGAGAAGAAGAGAAGAAGCTGAAGTCCTACTAAAAGTATACTCAGCATGCATTCCCGCAATTTAATCTTTTCTTTTTCTATTTTGAAAATTCTTTTCATTATTAGAGAAACCAAAGGTATACTATAGCTAGGCTTGAAAATTTTCCGCAGGTAATATGTTATACAGCGTAGCAAATATACAGCTCTTAGTATTGTGAGTCTTAGCGGGCTTTAAATGTTGTGAGAACTAAGTGTAGAACTCTTTCATTTGCCATGCATTAGAAATATGGTTTTCTCGATTATCAAAGTATAAGAGGGCTTTATTCATTAAGTGGTGATAGCTGCTAAGGATAACCATTACCTTCAACGTAAGGATGTCAAAGAAAATTTTTCAATGAATCAGAGATTGAAATGGGGTCATGGCAAGGCAAGAGTAAAGTTAGAAACTTAGAAAAGCACTGCAGCCTGGAAGCACGTCTGGAGATTGATTTTTGTGGGAAAACCTCCAATGAACAGGGGAAACCTAAAGTTGAGTGGTACCGCATCTGATGTATGTATTCTAAACTGAGTGATCCTAAAAACCAGAGGATGTTGAAGATTAAACCATGTACTTTAAAAAACATGCATGATACTACATCAGTGTTTTATATTATTGTCAGGAATTTTGGTTAATCTTTCAACTTGCTACTGAGAATTACTTGCTGCAAATTTTTTTGGCTTTGAACTTATCACTTGATGGTGGGGCAAAACAGAAATGTGAGAAACAAAACTCTGAAACATGCCCTGGGTCTTGCAGTTATTCTCATATGAAGCTATGCTGTTTTTGTTGAATTTCGGGGTATGCTTATATTTAATTTGCACCTTATTATTATTATTATTGGATAAAATTTGACATTTCTTATTAATATCTACTTTTTTTCTGTTGTTGTGGGTTTGAAACCACTTTCTGTTCTAACTGCAGCTCTTACAGTCCTTCATTAGACGAATACCTAAACCTCATGCCCTTGTCAATAAATACTGCCAAAACATCAGTCGTAAAGTAACAATTTGGTAATCCTTAATTAACTACTGGATTTTCCCAAAAATTCTCCTAGTAGGAAGTACTATGGACTAAACCGGGTGCTATACTGAAGCAAAAACAAGAATAATACTACATGTTTTTGAAATATAATAGAGGTTTATGAAGCTGCAAATACCAGAACATGCTTTGATTTGACGTTGAGGTGTAGCCATGAGAAATTCCTTGACATCTAAATAGTGACCATGGGACCTGTGTTGTGATGCGCTGTGTGCACATTTTTTTGCATGCTTTTAGTTATTAGCAATAGTCGCTTTGCTCTAGATCTTATTCTACTTTTTTTTTTTCTCCAGAAATTTCTTATTAAACTTGAGGTGCTTGAATGCCTGAATAAAGTTTGTGAACTGGGACATCCACCAGGAAAGCAAGGTATTCTTTTTCTCCTATCTCTTGATAGATTAATTGTTCTATATGATCCCAAATTCCACAAAATCTTACTTCGTCTTGCTGAAAATTAGGTTTCTAGTCTTTTGTGGTTTATTGTTAATGACTCGGTGATTTTTCAGTGTAATGTTACTCTGTAATGTTGAAATGCAGATGTTGGCTTGATATTATGCATGTCATTTTTTGTACATTCAGGTGTCAGAATGCACATTCCATTTCCTAAGCATCAACCGTTACTTCTTCCCATTTCTTATCTTTTTATCTAAAAGTTCCATTGCATTTTTTTCCTGTCAGATTAGAGTGAATAGAAGGCGCTGTTACAACTTAATTGTCAATTGCTTCCGTTTATGTTGGTTCTCAAAATAAGTTAAATGAAAATAGGAGAAATTGCAGGAAACTCAGATGGTCTCGGGGCAGCTTCACATAAGAAGACTGATTTTGTTGCTTCCAGTGACCAATCCACAGGTGAACTTGTTATTCTAAAGATGTTGCATTAGGGCACTCATACATGACGTGGTGGACCAGGTATGAATCTGGAATGGTGGGATAGCAGGCAACACAGCAGCAAAGTCAGTCCCTCCCTGATTGATCACAAGCATGGCTAGCTACAGTGCCTTTGATTCTTTATAATGCAGGAGCATGTACTCTGGATCTAGCCCAAGAAGCAGTATTTCATTACCATGCAGCACGAGCACTGAAGGGTCGCTGTCTAATATAAGGTGCAGTGGTCCTTCACCTTCAGCTCTTGAAGATTTTGAGTACATACGAAATCCTGCCTTATGTTTTACTTTCTTGTTTTTTAATAATCTATCAAAGATCATCTTTGTGCACTTATGTCATGGTTGTTAAGCTATATTGTTATTTTTTTGGGTAGCAGTTGTTGGCTTTTGACTTTGCTCCAATTTTGGGCAGCTAATCAAACTCTACTTTTTTCGTTTCTAACTTGTTCCATGTCCAAGGATGTCAAGATAAGTTGTGGATTAAGAAAATGAGTTCATGATTAAGGGGTGGTTAGTACATATAAAACCGGTATTAGATTTCCCAAGCTGGTGGTGGCCATATATCATGGTTAGTTGATCTGTGACTTTGGTTGGTCCCCCAACAAAATTATTAAAGATAGGTTTAATATATGATTTTACAAGTTCCATGTGGATCCATGGACTAATCATGCTACCTGAAAATTCATCAAGGTTTGATTTTGTATGATATTCTGAAGCACATGTGGAGCATATGCAAAGGTCTGTGAGACAAAATTCTCAGATTGTCTTCACTCTGGACCTAGGGATCTACTACATACTAAAATTTGAACATGACTAGAGATAATCATGGAAGCCAGTAGTGCCACCCTATCCAGCTACCACATCCTTTTGTAGGGATAAGTTTATTGGCTCAACGGCTATTGCGAATTATCATGACTAGATCACTCTTAATAACAATAATAATGCTCTTTCCACTTGGTGTGAAATATTGACTATTACTCATGTGAGTGCCATTTGGTGGATTCATGTTGGACATTAGTATTTCGTTCAGCTTCCCCTGATTTCCATTTACGCTCAGTGTTGTTTTGTTAGAGTGGAGTGGCAAACGAAACACAGTTCTGAAATCATAAGCTTTTGTCCCCACTCTACATCCATAATTCATCGTCTGTTCCCATTAGCAGCGGCTATCAATCTGATTCATAATCCTCTTTTTAAAAGATTTATACAAGACATAGAAGCGGTTATTACTTAGTATAATTAAGGCTAATTCTTAACACTTATATGGGTAGGTAAGTTATTTTAATAATTAAGTTATTTTATTTGAAATGAAATCTTAAATTAATAGAATCATTAATAAAAATTTTTTAATCTTTTATAAAATCATTTTTTAAAATAAAATATAAATTTTAAATATAAATTTTCTGAATAAAAAATTATTAAAATAACATTTAATTCATTAAAATTTCTTAAAATCTAAATTTTTATTAACGTATACAAGCATTTCCTATCTAATCAATCAATTTTAGCTTAATAATAAGACTGCTAAGGTAAAAAGTTTCAACTGCTGTTAAAGCCTAGAAAAGAAAGAAAACACGGAAATGTAGGATACAAAACACTAAGGTGGCCAATGGTGGCTTATGAGGTCATGGGTAGACGTGCACTGTTGCTCGCTTTGGGGCAGGACAGTGGTGGGTGGGTTGGCTAAGAGAAGCATGAAAGGACTAGGGAGCAGAGTTGTGTTGGGATGGTCCTATGGTCTGCTGGGTACATTTGGTGTAGCCTTACCTGCCCCTTCCAATGCAAGTCACTGCAATCAGTCCAGCCCCATTCATGTCCTTATTTGTAGCTTCAGCCCCCACGCATTGATTAAGAAATAACACCAAGCCATTGTCTCCTCAGATTCCCTTATTGCTCCATATCCATTTGAAATATCTCTTCTCTTGTCCATTTCCATCTCCCTCTTCTCTCTGTTTCATTTGTCTTTTTAATCTCCACATTTCTGTGTTTCCTACTCAGTTAGGTGGGGCTGTTCACCTTCCTTTTGTCAGGATTCTCTTTTTTTTTTTTTGGTTGGCCCTTGTTCAGTCTCACAATAAGGCTGACTAACAACAAAAAGGGTTATAGTAATAGAAGCAAAAGAATAGAATCAAGCTCCTACATAACCACTATATAGAAGCAAACATAACCAAAATTAATCTCTATCTTTTGATCTCTTTTCTCTCCTTAGTCCAACAACTTTTGTCTTTCAAGAATCTCTCTTTCCTTTGTTCTATAGCTTTCTTTTTTTCTTCCTAGATGAAGACAATAATGGCCAAGACTCCTCACGACTCTTCTTTCTCTTTCTCCAGGAGATACCTCAACTGGAGAAAGAAAGTTGTTGAAGATGATGATGATAATGATGAAGAAGTCTTAACTCTCAACTACTCCTCACACTTCTCCTGTGAGGAGGAGTTGACAGACGAGGAGCATAGAATCACACTGCCCTCTCAAGAAATGCCTCCTCCGGTGCGAACAACGAAGAAAAAACTTCCCATTATGGCAGTTTCTAAGCTCCGGTCGGCCCTTACTCTTTTCAGTAAGGGCCGACCAGCCTATCACTCTGGTTCAGGCAACAGACTTATAGGTACCCTTTTCGGGTATCGTCGTGGTCATGTCCATTTTGCATTTCAAGAGGATACTAAACTGAATCCAGCATTCTTGATTGAGCTTGCAACTCCAACGAGTGTACTGGTCAGGGAAATGGCTTCTGGGCTAGTGAGGATCGCATTGGAGTGCGAAAAGAAGCTGCAGAAGAAACCGGGGAGGTTGCTGGAAGAGCCCTTATGGAGGACGTATTGCAACGGGAAGAAATGTGGGTATGCAATGAGGCGTGAATGTGGTCCTGAAGAGTGGAAGGTTTTGAAGGCTGTGGAGCCAATTTCAATGGGTGCTGGTGTCTTACCAGGGAATGGAGCAGGGTCCGAATTTGGGGAACTCATGTACATGAGAGCCAGGTTTGAAAGAGTTGTGGGTTCTAAAGATTCAGAGGCATTTTACATGATGAATCCCGATGGGTCTGGAGGTCCTGAACTCAGTGTTTATTTGCTTAGAGTTTAGGATTATTATCGTTACTTATTGTGATCTCTGATGTTTTATTAGTTTTCAACTATTAAGCCAAGGTTTAGAAAAAAAGAAACAAAGTGGGAGGGATTAACAGTTTGTATCATGAATAGTAGCCTTAGGTAATGGGGCGAATTATGGCATATGGTAGATGGGTGCTGGGGTGTATTTATGTATAGGGTTTTGTTACCTCTTTTTGGCCTTTCTGATGGTGGACGTGGTTTTGCCTTTATGAAATGTATGATATTCTACTTTGGGCAATGGCTTTTGGCTAAGAATTCAGATGAAATTGCATTTAAGGTCCCATAATTACTATAGGATTGTATGCCAGTCTTCATGTTTTTATGTTCTTTTCAGGTCACCCAAAACTGAAATACACTAAAAATTAACACAAATAAGCACAAGGTGCATAAAACAGTTGCTGCCTTTTGTAGGTGGGCTAATAATAGTTAGTCTTTTTATCAAGTTTCTTCATATTTGACAAGCATTTTGGCATCTTCCCAATTCAAATAGAACATGCCAGATTGCTGCTTTTCTGTCATTCTTTAATAGCTCCCCAATTTTTAATTGTATATCCATTTTATTATGAATTTTTTTTAAAAGATCCATTTTATTATGAATTTAAAAGGGGAATAAGAACAAAGTGAAGAAATTCAAATTCGTGAGGTTGTAAGTTTTGAGCAATACAAGGAAGGAAGCATGAATTAAGTGCATAAAATATAATGGGATATCTATTTGTTTAATTGTTCATATATTTATAGATTTGTGTGATAATATACCAACTTACTTTGTCTTAGTTGTGATCAAATCAAGATTAAAACAGTGTACTTGCATTGGAAGTAGCATACCTTTTGGATGCTGAGAAGGGATGCCCACATTAATATATATATATATATATATTCCTTTATAGAGCTAAAAGTGCCCCCTCTGTCCCTCATTTTGCTTTCTTTTTTGGTTTTTCTGTAACTAAACTTTAGAATGTCATTCCAGAGCATTTTGACTAGAAATCAATCTCTATTTTTATTTTTTATAAATTTTAAATTTATTTATTTATCAAATTTTTTCGAATTTATTTCTAAGATTTTAAAATAATATTCAGATTTGCTTTTTTTTTTTTTTAGTTTATTTGAATTTATATGTATTCCTATATTATTGTCAATTTGTATGTTTTGTTATTATGTTTCTTCATGTTAAAAATTTTGGTATTTAAGTGTTTAAATTTAATATTTTATTGATTGATCTTGATACAAGAAACTGTGCATATGTATTTATTGAAATAGATTTATATTCTGTCAAAATCATATCAAACTTATAAAAAGGTCAAGTAGTTGAATAGTTATAAAAGATTATCACCAAGTAGAGTATACTTTTTATTGATTTACATAATCAAATGTTCTATCAATCTAATCCATTTATGCAAATTAAATTATTTTTGAATTTCAAATAATATATATAATTTATTTTAGAATTTATTATAAAAATATATAATCAATGTTGATAATAAAATTAAAATCGAATGTGCCACGTGCATGAAGTATACAAATTGTTTATGAAATTACGTTTTTATGACTTTTAGCTTTTGTTTGTAAAGAGAGAAACTTTTAGTTTTTGTTTGAGAAGGAGAGAAAAGGTAGAGAGTAGAAAGGAGGGTGTAAAAAAAGAGGTGGAGAAACCTATTTCATTGTTTGGAAAAGTGATACTAAAATAGGAGAAAATAAAATGAATAGTGAATTTTTTCCTAGAGCCCATCATTTTAGATTTGAAGGAAAAAGTTACAAAAAAAATTATATTTTTATTATGTAATTGCTAATTTACCATCAAATAATTTTATTTTATCCATTTTTTTGAACTTTTTAAATCCATTTAACTAGAAATCTAAATTTTTTCTTTGTTTGTTCTGATATGTGCAAAATTTATTCTACATTTTATATTTTTGGTTAGTCAACTAAATTTTCATAATTGTTCTTACTAATTTCAATAAATTCTTATATATGAATGTAGAGAAAGTATAATACATGAGTGTAAATTATAATACATTTTAAATTCATATTAAACTTTTTTTTTGTAAAATTAACTATAACTTAATATGAAAGACAAAATAGAAATTTTAATTTAAAAAAGCTATCATTTCTTTCATTTTCTAACAAGAGAATTTTCTCGTCTTTCTTTTCCTCATTTTCATACTTTTTCAAACAAAATAGGGAAAAAAACTTTGCCTATCTTTCTTATTATTTTCCTCACTTTTCTCTCTAATCCTTTATTTTCTCACCTAAATTTTTTTTTTCCAAACAAAGTGTTAAATCAAGTTAATTATGGATCCTTAAGCTCATTTTCTACGGTTTGCTTAGACTCAAACTAAAACACTAAAGATTTGAATGAAAATTATAAATATAGATTGATTGAAGCAATGAAACTAGAAGTAAGACAAATGGAAATCTATAGAAATTGCTTGATATAAAATGATCGACATGGTTCAATATATAGCAAAATACAAAATAAATGATAATTTGAAAACTCAGAAAACAAATGAGACAAATTCAGTAGAAATTTGGTTTGATAGCAGTATTGATTTTGCTAGAATTTCTGCATAATTGTTGGTTGAAGTTGATTTTTGGATGATTGTTGGTCATAGTTGGTGTACTGCTCTAGAACTCCTTTCAATTCATAGACCTCCATGGTAACTGCTTTCACCCACGTTCTCCGCTAAATAGCCTAGTAAAAAAGGTGGTGTAGTGCCTTAATTACCTCTCAATTTTTAACTTCATATGTCCCCTTCAGGTAACTTTCAAATTCATTAAATAATTTTTATTTAATTTTCACTAAATAAAAATTATTTAATTGATAATAAAATTAATGACCCGGGCTTAATTAATTTTTGGGTACAAACCAATCAGATAAATTTTTACATATTTATTTTGTACTATTTATTCAATTAATAAAATATTCAATCTTTTATTCTAAAAAAAGATTTCTATTATTTAAAAAAAATAAAAATAGCATATTGCAATAATTGACAATTAATTCATCAGCCAATTAGATACCTTTTTTTTTTTTACTTAAATTACAAAGTGATGAGAGATTCTAACCCAAAATATAGAGATTCCATGGCCAATATGCTCTCCACTAAGCTGAACTTGGGATGCCAACTAATTATTTCATGTGGCAGAAAATCATCAATTTAAATCATAAGGCTCTCTAATGAGGAACAAAAAACAAAATCTCTTGTTATTAAGTACTAATTAAAAAATGATTAATATAGTACATAGGCCAATGGTGATTTGATAATATGCATCATTGCAAGCCCATTGTATAAACATGGAACTTCAAAGTTAGCTGTTTGATCCTCATGAAAAAATGGACATCAATTCCTATGTTCCCAATAAGATAATCTAACAATAAAGATTCAAAGTTTCTTCCAAACAAATATTATTAAATTTCAATTGAGTTAGAAGTACCATAGGATTGAGAAGAATGAAAGCCATCTCAATATTGTGAATTCATTGGAAAATATAATAGAAAAACAAAGAATTATTTGATGTTATAATAAAGATTAAAAGCATTACATTCTATAAAAAAAAATTCAAAAAATAATCATATTTTATATCATTAAATCTATCTATTTCCAACTTCATTTTATGGAGATTTTGGGCCAAGCACAGGACAACATAGTATAGTCCAAAATCCTGCTGTTATCATTACTATAGAATTGACCACAGGACACTACAGCCATGAATATGGGCCAGGATGGTCCGAAATCATATTCCTACCTAGAAAGCACTGTCGGAAAGGGAAATTCAAATTCTATATGAAAAAAAAAAAAAAAAAATACCAAGTATCCCTCTTTTGGTTTTTTATGAAAGTACAAATTAATATTGGACTAATATTATAAATAATATTATTCAATGTTTAAGCTTTTATATGTTTCTAAACCTCATATTCCTATTTCATCTCAAAAACTTTATATTTCTAATGAGATCCATCCTAATCCTAAACATTGAATTCAATTAGAATTAGATCTAAAGAAAAAAAGAAGTCCTAATTTTTTTCTATGTCTTATGCTTTTTCCAATTCTTTTAAAGATAAAATACAAAAATGATAAATCATCTCAAAGAATAAATCAAATTTAATTCTCATCTGAAATAATAATTTCTTAAATAAATTCCACCAAGTGCTTTCAAAGTCTAGTTATAAGATTGAAAATTTATATAAGATGCATTTTTGGATTTAGAGCTCTTTTTATCACTGATGTTCTTTCTCTTGATTCAGTTCAATGAAGTCTCCATTTCCTTTAAGGGGAAAAAAAAAAAAAAGAAGCTTATGCAAACCACATTTGGATTGGGGATTTAAAATTCGAGGAATTTGTCCAAATCCTAGGGTAACCCAAAATTTTACAAAGCATTCAATTCTGTAAATTTGAGAAATCATATTTGGTATTTTCGTAAATTTACGAATTTGACAGTTTTTTTTTTCAAATAAGATAAAATTTAAAATCTCTTATTCACTAAAATGAAGATTTGCATAAATGTCATCTCCTAAAAGAGATTATAAAACTTTCATTTTGACATAATTTTTTTTATATTTATATCATCAGATCAAATCACGTATTAGTCGAGATTAAATCTCTTTGAATAATTTTAAGGATGTACTCTCCATATGTTTTTGCCATGTATTCTAAAATTTATAATTTTTGACTTGTTTTATTTTTTCAACCAAATGATAAATTTATATGAAATAAATCCATAAAATTTTCAAAAGCACTAATTCTACATCCCTAATGTTGGAAAATATGCATGATGTACAAGGTCTCTCTTCTATCTAAAGAAATATTAAATATTCTAATAATGAGATGGTAAAGAGAGAGAGATCAAATTAGATGCTTAGACTGATAAAATTAAAAATCAAATCAGTGATTGGTTTAGTTTGGTCCAAACCAATTTTAATATTTTTATTTTTAATTATCATAAATAGATTTATACATTTTTAATTTTTAAAACTATTTTAATAATATTTTAAATTGTATTTACTATTAAATTAATTAAATTTAAAATTAGACTAATCAAATCGATTAAACTGAAAATCAACCAATTAACAGTTAATTAACTCATCTGATTTTGAAAACATTAGAGAGAGCATGTACATCATGCTTAGCATAGTACTACAATTTTTCTCTAAATCAACTTTAATGTACTAGTTTAACATTGTAAATGAAAAAGAAAGAAAGAAAGAAAGACAGAAAGCTATAATGGCATACCAATTAGGGTATGGTCATGGAACAATTTCCCAAAAGTTCATTTGGGGGAGACCTAAAAATTCTCAAACGTGGTAAGTAGTATTCTTTTTAGCAAAGGAACTTTAAATTTTAGTAATTAGCATATTTATGTGCATTGTCTCTTAAAATATGTGCATTGAACTTCCTTTACAGTACTTTTATCTTAAAAGCTGGCGTTGGATTACAACTTGTTCCCTTGGGCTTTTGAACTTTTTGTTGCCTTATGATGCACATTTTGCCCAATTGATATTTGTTACATGAAAGACGCAGTAAGTTGTTGATATTATTTTGAGACAGCACTTGATGTGAGTATTCTAAAAACTTTATTCTTTTCATCTTAAAATAATTGTTAAAATTTATATTTTGAGTATTTCAAAATAATTGATAATTTTCTTTTTTAAGTGATAGTTAATTAAATAATTGTCTAATATATCTTTATTAATGAACATCTATTTTCATATTATCAATAAATTACTACTATATTTTTTTACTTTGAATTTGTATCTTCAATAATTTTTTTTAAGTTTCAATAATCATTTTTTTATTTGATTATAAGATTTTTGATGTACAATGTTAAAAAAAAATGAGTTGGCATCCTTAAGCAATATTAATAACTATACTTTATTAATGTTGATAAAATAAAAATTAAATAGAGGTATTTTATTAAGAAAGTGTTTAAAATACGTAAAATAACTATAATTAATTAATTTTCTTAATTTCTGTGAAAATAAAATTTTATCAATTATTTTGGGACAGAGAGAGTATTTTTTTTCTTTTTATGGATGAATATTTTATTTTCAGAATACTTATTTAATTATGATTGGACTACTTTTGACCATACCAAGTTCATCTTTTATGATTAATTTACATTTACTTAGGTAAAATTTATTGATGACTGCAAATGTTATGGCATAATACTTAAATAGAATCGCAAATTTAGGCAAACTCTAGCAAAGTATCTTTACAAAATTTTATATTGTAAAGATTTGACTGTACAACAAACTATAATCAAAATTTTATATTGTAAAGATTTGACTGTACAACAAACTATAATCAGCAATGGTCTTTGTTACCCACATGCTATCCTTGAATTCCTCTCAATTTGTTTCTAGTCTTACAACTCAATGAAAAGAAAAAAAAAAGTACTGTTTCTAGAAGTCTAATAAAAATTTCACATTAATTAATTAGTTCTATAAGATTTATAGTCAAAAGTAAACATATGCTTGGAGGCTACACATCGGTTTTATCCTTTAATAAAATTTTGATAAAAAAAAAAAAAAAAGTCTTCTTAAACCCTAACTTAACTAAAACCATATAGACTAAAGAGTTTTAGTTCTAAAATATGGAAATTATCATTAGTATTATGAATTAAAACTATATAAATGTATTCATATGCATTTTAACTTTGAAATGAAATTTAAGATAGATAGATAAATAAGTTATAGCATATATCTTATTAACATTGAATAGCAAAATAAGATTCTAAGACAAAATCACAATTATGAAACAACACTTTATATTCAACTCCAAACCTTAATTTTAATGAGTCATTTATATATATTCTTTATGTTATTTTTTAATTTTTTTGAGTTAAATACTATGATTCTCAAGTTTTGTTGTATTAGGCTCCTTAATTTTCCATTTTTAAAAATTATGTTAAAATATTTCTATAATTTAATTATGTTAGATTAACGCATTTTTTATTCTTTGTTTAAATTTTTCATTAAAAAACATTCTTTGATTAAAATTTCCATCAAAGCTTGTTAAAAGCAAAATCAAACACTGATTACTAATGTAAGTGGAAATTTTCCATCCTTCTTTTTCTACTCACTTTGTCATTCCTCTTTTTTTCTCTCCTATCAATCGGTTACTGCCCTCCCTTCAAGAATCCAAATTCAAAGATTGCTTTAAAAATAAATAAAAATTCACATTAAAAAGAAAAAAATCACTCTCCTAAACAAACAAAAACTCTGATATTAGGACCAAAAAAAAAAAAAACCAAATAATTAATTTTTCTAACTCACCAAATAAAATTCAAAACCGCCCTTTAAAGCACAATCCATGTTCATTATAGTCAGTCAGTAAAATTCAAATCCACTAGTCTCATTTTTATTCTACCCATCGATTTAAAAATCAAAGTTAATGGTGAGAAGAAATTGAAGATGGCGATGAAGTATAATTGAGTATCAAAAAGAATTTGTCTAACACTCCTCATATTTAAAAAGCATAATAATTATTACAGTTTAAACTTTGATTGAATGTATTACGAAATAAATACTCGATTAGCTTAATACTCTTCACTGTATTTCTTTTGAAGGTGGGATTTTTCAACCCTTTTTTTCTCAATTAATTGGTCACTTGACTTTCCACTTTAAAGTTGCAAAATCCTAACATGGCCATCTTATGTCGTGCAGCTTATGGTTCACGAGGAAACATATATAGCTCTTTCTTTGGGCAACCACAGATCTTAGACAAATTAGCGCAGAGTCAAGCTTTCGTTTTCCAAAATCCATAATTATATGTGGCGCCTCCCAAATGTCAATAACTCGAGGCCAATGTCAGCTTTTATAAGAAATATTTGCCCCACGTGAGGAACAAATTATAATATCATCTAATGAAATCTGTCATCATCAGTAGCAGGCAATGAAAAATTTTAAAATTTTCACCATAAAAAAAAAAAAAAAAAAAGTTTATATTACGTTGTGGACTTTCTCATCTGCCTGCAAATTTCTTAGCTGGCTATCGTGCTGTGTAAACAATACGATTATTCGCAAATGTGGCATTCCTATACAATGTCTAATCCTTCTTTTAATCAAAATTAGTTATAAACTAAAACATTAAATAGAACTTAAGATACGGTCAAGGTGACAAATATGCGCCTTAAGAGAGAGACAATAATAGGATTAGATTTTAATATTTTTCTTTTAAGGGATGAGTAGGGTTAAATCTCTTTTCTTAAGTTGATTTTTGAGATCAACATGCCTTTCCACGAAATTTTTTTCTTCATTTATGTGTATTTTAGTAAGTAATTAAGACTATAAGACCCACTGAGTTTCATCACCATAATTAAGAATAGAACCTCTAATTGACAAGCTTCTCATTCATAGAAATTAATTAAGAATACACTCTACTAGTTGATAGCTTCTCATCTGTGGAAATAAAATAATTACTCATTAATATATATATATATATATATATTAATTAATTAATTAATGCAGACTGCAGTTTTTTCTTCTAACGAAATTTTTATAGTTGAATTTTATTTGAGGAATCTTTTGCGTGCGAAGCTGTGTTTGATCATCTTGCATAACATTCATCCTGATATTGATAGACATCTGTTACTGTATTTGGAATGAAATCTTAGTGATGATCTTAGAGTTTGTTTCTCACATTCCAATCGAATCTAGTGTCCTTCAATTATTGTGCATCTTGCTAAGCATTTAATTTTAGAGTTTTTCTTCTAAAAAAATTATGGCAAGAGATTAGTTCATGCATTAATTGAGATTAAGGATTCATTTAATTTGAATTTTGGAATCAAAATTGGAAAGGAAATCTAATGGAATTGAAATGAAAATCATTATATTTTCATGGTATTTGATTCGTTGGAAAAATCAGAATCCATTTATTTATTTTTTTTACGATATTAAAATTAATAACCAAATATTAAATATATTTTTATATACTAATAATAATATTATAGCTAAAAATAAAATTTTTACATTATTTTTATTTTTAGAGATTTGCATAAAATTATATATTCTTATTATTGTATTGTTATTTAGAATTTTATTATTTAATTTAATAATTTATTTTATATATTTAGTTTTGATATTATGTATGTTATATGTTATATATTTATTTGATTGATGAAAAAAAATGTCTGATTTGATTTCATAAGAATGAAAAATCATTCCTTATAAAAGGGGAAATGTGTGATTGCTTTATTTGGAGAAATTTCATTTCAGTTCAACAATCTTTTTTTAGGAAACCAAAAACAAGGAATTGAAATTACCTATTCCAATTTCGATTCTAGAGTAAATTTTTTACAAACCATGCAACTCCTAAATTTCTCTACAAACAATCTTAAAATTGCAATTCCATATCAATTTAATACTTTTATAAATATTTGTTATATTTAAATATCAACTTTCAAAATTAAACTCAATACAAATATTATTTGATATTTTAATTTTACAGCAAACGTGCATTATATATATATATATATATATATATATATATATATATATATATATATATATATATATATATATATATATATAATGTTTATTTAGAGAAAATAAATAGAGATATGAT
>CATIWR010091616.1:0-22596 GCA_949677035.1 Omphalea diandra | reverse complement strand
CTAGTTTGTTCCTTTTATTGATTTTATTTTAGGTTAATTTGGGCAATTTGATTATATGATTTGAGGGTTTCTTTTTTGTTTTCATGGCTTAAGCTGTTTCCTGCAGAAATGGCCTCCGGATAAGCTAAAAGATCAGGATTCTGCCACTACGAGATTTCAAGACATAAAAGAAGCTTACCAAGGTGACTACTCAATTTTCATTACCCACTTGTTTAATGATTCTTTGTTACATAACTCAGTTCACATTTACCTTCCGATGTAAAATTTATTTTTTCTTCAATAGCTTATTAACTTGTCTCCAACTTAATTTTGGCCTTAAATATTCTCCAAAAAAAAAAAAAAAAAAGAGGAAACCCTTAATTTTTACGTACTTGAGTTGAAGAAGTGGCGCATTTTGCTGCATCCTTCATTATATAGCGTTTGCTTATGGTTGTTTGTCTTTAGGAGGTAGATTATGATTTATGAATAAGTGTGATAGCATTTTATGCTGTAAAGAGGAGTGAGATTGTTTGTTGGCATAACTGTTTAAGTGCGGAGTGGTTTGTTTTCCTAAATTGTGTTGATATACATAGTTACAAGTCTTACAAGTGAGAGGTCCATTGAGGTGCAAATGAAGGCATAGGATTGGTGGAGCCAAATACATTTTGGAAAAAAATGTGGTCCATGGCTTGGATCATCACTGGTATAGGCACTATCAAGTATTGGAGGAAAAAAATTGGTGGGCAATTGGAAATATTTTCAATAGTGCAATCGCTTCCCGAGTTTTACTGGTGCTCTCTGGTCATGTTTTCAAGACATTTTCCATGTAAGGCAGTCAGGTTTTCTAGATTTTCCTTTTGGAAGTTTGATTTATGGAAATTTTGTTGCTAAATTTTCTGATTTCATGCTCTCTATGTATTTGTGAGTGGTATTCTTTTGTTACTGCTTCGCTTGATTATCAGATTTGAATCTATCTTATATAGTTTGTTGTTAAGTTTTTGTTCCAGTTATTTTCAAATTATAGCTTAGGTGTTTTTGGTTAAAAAATGGCCTTAAGACAAATAAAGAGAGCCCATATCAAGAAAGAAGTACAGTGCAATCTCTCGTCTTCCCCCTGTGGTTTTCTCTTATCTATCTCACATGCATTGCAAGTTATGAAGGGCATGGACTCATTTTTATTTTCCCTATTTTTATAGTTTTCTACTTCTCCCTCGTACACGTTTTGAACTCAGCCTAAGTTGCTGCATCGAATGTTGCCAGTTGACTCCCATTCAAATCATCATCTTTCAGAAAGATTTCAGACTGAATCCTAACCAAAACTAATAAGTGATGGAAATGTGTGGCGATGCAACCAGTAATTAGCCTCCCTGTGGATGTCCCATGATGTTATGTATAACAGTATCTTACAGTATCTATATCGAGCTTTTCTTGAGTCATTTCTTCTCTTTTGCACCTTCTTCTCTCTCAATTTTAAGGTCTAAGCAGAAAGATTTGCCTCCGATGGTTTAGGTTTTTCCTTTTTATGTTCTAGAAAATTATTAGGTACGGGCATATGGCTGTAGAATTACATATGCTGTGCAACGTGTTTACCTGCAAATTTTGTACACCACTGGTAAATAATTTTTCATGGTTGTTAACTACAGCAGAACAGTTTTGTTGTTTATGCAGTATGTCAATATTTGAACCTGCCCAAGTCATCCGTTTAATTGTTCCTTTCAATTTCTTAACTTGGTGCTGCATGCCAAAGATTTTTGTCACAGCAACGCAATGTGTCTCAACATAGAAATATTTAATTACTGTGCACCAATTTGAGTGAAATGACTTAGTTCTATTTATTTGGTAGTGCATACTGCCATAAATATCTGTAATGATCATCTGAGTTTTGTGGCCCAAATAGCTGGAACTACGCCTATTTATACAGTGACCCCTGTAGATTATGACTAATTACTCTTTCCTTTTTATTATATGTAATCACATATTATAATGAAAATCATTGCCTCTTTGTATTCACAATAAGCACTCTAGTTGCTTTCAGTTTAATCTTCGTCCTTGTCTGTTTTGTTTTGTTCCACTGATCAAATGATGACATGGGATTCCTTGGCAAGTTCATGTGTATCATGATATTAAGGCCTTTGGTTGAATTGATAATAGTGAATTGGCAATTAATTCATGGAATCTGAGAGTCGCTGTCAAAGAATAATTCTTCGAAGAAGAAAGGAAAAGAATATCTAAGTATATGTATAGAAGTTTTCTTGTATACATAACTAAAAATTGAATCTTTCTTCTCAACAGTTCTCAGTGATCCTGTCAGGAGGAAATAATATGACAAGAAAGGGATGTTATACGTCTATGATTATAACAAAATAGTAAGACTCTTCCCTATTTCTTGTCAAGCTATGTCCATTTCATTTTTCCACTTATTTTTGCTCGATTGCCTTCATATGTAGGTTGCAGGAGTATCGTAATCGTCACAAAGGCCTTATATTGACGTGTAATGGTCTTGGGATTAGGCATTCAATCTGGTAATCAAAATCACTGAAGAATGTTCAAGCTGCAGCTGTTTTTTCACGCACGGTGCAACAATTAAATTTGCCAAGTTCGTTTTGCCAGCAGGGTATTAGGAGATGCACATTGAAAATGAGATGCGCCTTTATAGCTTCTTATATTTTGGTTGTTGGAGAGATGGTTTGTTGTGTACCCTGTCAGTGAATAATTGTTGATTGATCTTGAAGCCAACTCAAAGCAGAATGCAAATCCTTAAAAGAAAATCTCGGAGAAATCAATTAAATGCATGATCAACGCTCGATTCTCTTCTTTTTTCAGATCATTTGTAATAAGACTTGAGAATTTATGATTTTCTTTTCCATGTAGCTGGATTCAAGAATCAAACCTTAGTTGATGTTTCAGAGGAAACAATATTTAATTAATTTTGGTAGAGATTGTTAGGGTCATATGGGCAAAATAGTAATTGGTGGTTGTCTACACTAATGATGAAGATGAGAAGGAGAACGAGATGCATGAGAGTTTTAAGAAGTTTTGAGCTTACCGTGCAACTGAGGCGTATGAGTGTAGTTACAGTATCAAACAAATAATGACTATTTGATGTTAGATAAGTACCGATCGACACCGTGGGCGGGTGCTGGCGCCAGACCGGGTTCGAATTTAGTCGCTAGTCGCTGTATCTTGACATGACCGCCATGGAAATAGGACTGTCAAATAGGATTCAAGAAGACTTCTGTATCATTTGAGAAAACATTTCACTGGCTTTTGTTTCTTCTGTTGACACTAACAGTTTACGAGTTACAGATGCTGGCTACACTACAGCATGCAACTGTGTATACACCCTAGAGTTGAATTTCATTAGATAGATTTTCATGTACATATGTAATTTTGAGCAGGTCAAGATCTTGGTCTAGTGGTAAACAATCCAAAAATTAATTTTAAGAATTAAGTGCTCTCACGTCAATTTTTAATAATGTAATATTGAAATTAAAGTGAATTGTAATATTATGATGTTGATATAAAATGCGTTTGATTGTTTTGTATTGTAAATATTTTTTGACAAATAGTGTTGCTACATGACAAATAAGTTAATAATTAAATATTTAATTTTTTTATTAATCAAAAGAAATAAAAAAAATTTAAAATAATATATAAAACTATTTACATAAAAATAATTTAAAAATTTTAATATAATAATAAGTTTTCATATTTGCAATCGTTTTTAAAATTTTATAAAAATAAGTATCCAATTTTCAATATAATAAGAAAAAAATTAAAAGAATTAAAGAGATAAAAATTACCAAAAAATAAATTATGAATTTTTATTTTTTATCAAAAAATTATATTATTATTAAAATTTATTATACTAATTTAATTATATTTTTTATTTACTTTTAAAATATTATAAAATATTAATAAAATATAATTATTATTTATATATTAAATTTTAATTAATTAATAAAAAATAAATTTATTTAGAATTTAATATGCGTGAATTCTCAATTAATTAAATTTTGATATGATAAAGGGTAATATAACTTGTTATTGTGATAGTTGTAGTGGATCTCTTTTGATTAATAGAGCAACTACACGTAAGTTTGTTGGAATATTGAGTACGTATTTCAACATTATTATTCAGTGATATATTCCACTCAGAATCTTTGTGATCTTAAATTTGATCCGATTAAATTAGTTACTAAGTATACAATTATTTAGATTTTTCTTATATTTAAGTAAAATTGATTTTACTTAATTGTGTGTCTTCTTATTCATTTATAGATTTATCTAATAAATTGATGTTAAAAAAATAAAATATTTGTAAGATTATTGGTCAATTAAATTTCTTAATGAGAAAAAGAAAAGCGCAATTATTATTTCTCTTAAACTAAAAAAAGAAAAGCATAATTATTATTAAAATTAATTATCTTCATAAAACAAGTTCAATAATGACACAAAACGCGTTTCCATCAAGAGTTAAATTACACATTCACCCCTCCAAAGGCCAAACACAAATATCCGTCGAATCATATAAAAATCCTCCGCCCCAACTCCGAACCAACATCAGCAACGCCAAAACCCAAACAAAAACCACCGCGGCCACAAAACCATCATACACCGTAACCGCCATGGCGACCTCCGTACCGGACAACCTAACCAGAGACCAGTACGTCTACCTAGCCAAGCTCGCCGAGCAAGCCGAGCGCTATGAGGAGATGGTCCAGTTCATGCAAAAGCTCGTCCTCGGCTCCACCCCGTCCGGCGAGCTCACTGTGGAGGAGCGCAACCTCCTCTCCGTCGCCTACAAGAACGTGATCGGCTCCCTGCGCGCCGCGTGGCGGATCGTATCTTCAATCGAGCAGAAGGAGGAAGGGAGGAAGAATGAGGAGCATGTGGGCCTCGTTAAGGACTATAGATCTAAGGTGGAGAGCGAGTTATCGGAGGTATGTTCCAGCATATTAAGGTTGCTGGACTCGCATCTGATACCGTGGGCTACTGCTAGTGAATCGAAGGTGTTTTATTTGAAGATGAAGGGAGATTACCATCGGTACTTGGCCGAGTTTAAGGTCGGCGATGAGCGGAAGGCTGCTGCGGAGGATACTATGCTCGCTTATAAGGCTGCTCAGGTAGGTCGTCGTTTTTGTACTCTGATCTGAATATATAGGTTTTTGATTTATTTAATTGTATTAGTCAATTCTAAACTATGAGTCTTCCTTTTTTTGGTTTAACTATGAGTCCTTTTTTTGTTGGATTATGTTTTGAAGGATATTGCGGTTGCGGAACTTGCACCGACGCATCCGATAAGGTTGGGATTGGCGCTTAATTTCTCTGTTTTCTACTACGAAATTCTCAACCAGTCTGATAAAGCTTGCAGCATGGCTAAACAGGTAGGCTTTTGTTTTCATTCCCTTTTCTATTGTATTTTATCTGATTATTTAAATGGATCTGACCATTTAAAATCATAGTAACAAATCATTTTGTGTCCTTCATAATGAGGTTATTGTTGTTATCTCCTATTGTATGCGGTGTTTAGTTATTAATGACCATTAAAGTATATGCCTACAGCTATTACAGGAACTAGGAAGTAATTTCTGAGTAAAGCATCAGTAATGATTACATGACTCTGCACTTATTCTCTTGTATAGGAGTTATATCGCTATGGCTATCTTCTAAATTGAAAATGATTGAGTTGGAAACGTAATGATTCGTTTGTGTTTACAGTTGACTTGAATGTGGGCCTTAACAAATGTAAATTTGTCAATTGATTGAGTGATGAGTCGACATAAAGGAGTAAAGGGTGTTTTTTCTTGATTTTCATTTCTAAGCATTTGCCCAAGTGCAAGAATGCGGGCTGGAAGTTATGCCTCAAAAGCCAATGAAATGTATGGGAAGTGATTGATTGCTAGGATGTACATAAATTTCTTAGTTTGTGGAACTAGCTTTGCAGTGAGATTTTGACTCTGTTATTTTTCCCCTTCGTAACCAATTCTCTTCCTCTGATTTAGCTGCTTTAAATATCTCAGCAATTGTGTACTTTTCCTTCATTTAGATATATGTTTATTGGTGGCTGTTACAGGATTTCCGTCCTCGCATCTATGATTGCATGCTATAAATGAGAATTCCATTGAATTTTTCTTTTTGTCTAGGCATTTGAGGAAGCCATTGCTGAGCTTGACAGTTTGGGAGAAGAATCATACAAGGATAGCACTCTAATCATGCAACTTCTTCGGGATAACCTTACACTTTGGACTTCAGATGTCCAGGTACTCTCTCCCTCTGAGAGCAGATATGTCTACAAGTAACTCTAGTTTTCCATGAATTGCTATTGCACCTAATTGATTAAACACGTAACTTATACTACATATCTGATTTTTCTTGCAGGACCAGTTAGATGAGCCATAAAACCGCATCATAAGCTTGGCCGGTCCTTGTCTTCTTTTGGAGGAGGTGGGCTTTGAATGTCATCCATTTGTCGTGATCAAAAAGTGTGTTTAACTTACCATGACGTTGTGGTTTATATTTTGGACTGGTCTTGCTTTTAGAATTCAAGTTATTGGAAAAGGGTGGATTCGATTTGGGTTGGAATGTCTTATTGCATTTTTCTCTTGTGGGTAATCATGATTATGGCATTACTTTTTGGGTAAATATCAACCGTAAATTAAAATGGTAAGGACGAAGACACGGATATAAGGGTGTAGTTAAGGATATTTTTAGAAAGAAAAAGGCACTGGAGAAAATTGACCATCTGCGAAGCACGAATATATCAAATTAATCCACCTCATCATGGAACAATTGAAAATATCTACTAGGACAACCTTGTGGCATTCCTAAGCTTATCTATAAATTTAGCTTCCGGTAACCTACCTCAGCATGGTTAATGTGAAGGAATGAGTACGCGCATATTTTTCTTGTAGATTTAGGATCTGTTAGTTACGTAGAAAAATGTTTTCTGCAATTTTTTTGTTTGATATTTAGAAAAATTGATCAATGAAAAATGTTTTTCTGTTTAAAGAGAAAATTAAGTTATTTCTCAAAAAAATTAAATTATTTCTCAAGAAAATAATATTTTGTTTTGAAAACAAATAACTAATTATTTTTTAGATTTTGATAAATTTATTTAAATAAAAAATAAATTATATAAGTTTATGTATTTATTATTATTAGTCATTCTTGACTATTGCCATCAGTTATTGTTGATTGGTGTGATTGTCTGTGATAAATGAGATTTATAAAAAAAAAATTTATGTTTAATATATATTTTTATATTAAATAATAAATAGTATAAATATAAAATATTTATAATTTAAATTTTGTTAATAATCTTATAAATTAAAAAAATTAATATTCTTTATAGTATGTTTAAAATACTAAAAAATATATTACTTAAAAATATTTTTGAAATTTCTTTTTTTAAATATATTTTTTTATGAAACAAACGAGACCTTATATTTATTGCTAATTCAATGTTCTTTTTTGCCTTCGTACTTGGCCTGCTTCTTAGAAGTAAAAAAAAAAAAAAGGTTATGTGATAAACTAAAGCCAATCGGTTTTTTCTATAGAATTGGTCCTAAACACTAGGGCTTAATGTGTTTTGCTGAAATATTTTTTTGGTTAAAAGGAAAATTAAATCATTTTTTTATGAAAATGACTTTTCATTTAGAAAATAATAAACTATTTTTTTAAATTTTAATAAATTCATTCAAATAAAAAATAAATCTTATATATATATATATATATATAATCCTAATCATTCTTTAATTATCGATGTCTATTACCGATCATTATTGTCAGTGATGATTATCGGAGATAGATAAAATTCACAAAAAATTTTATTTTTAATGTGTTTTTATATTAAACAATAAATATGTTATGATTAATAGTTATAACAGGGAAGAATTCAAAGATTATAAATCAGTGGAGCCCGAGATTGAACTCTAATGGAAAAATCAATGCAGAAATTGAGGGAAAAAAACAAAGAATAGAGTCGAAGCAGGATAATAGAAGAAAAGGAAGAGAAAATAGGGAGAGAAAAAGAAGAGCAATTAGAGAGAGAAAGCAATTGTAATTTTCCTTTCCTGGAATTGTTGCAGCAGTTTTATACTATAATTTGCAATTCCAATTCGGTTACAATTCTGTTGCCCCACCTAACGACTACTTACAACTACTCTCTTAGCTTCTTCTAACGAACAATTTAATGACCAACTCTTTACTAACAGCAAATTAACAAGACATATACTGCTCACAAACTCATTCGATCCTCCACTTCTCTCATGATCATCAATCAACCTGCATTTTCAGCATCCTCTTATGATCATCAATTAATTTGCAGTTTTATCATCTTTATCTTCATTGACTGAGCTGACATTTCCTGCACTTACTTCAATTTCATTTGGCTAACTTGTCATGTTGGCTCGGTTATAACAAAATAGTATAAATATAAAATATTTATAATCTAAATTTTGTTATAATTTTATACGTTAAAAAAATAATATTTTTTTAATGTCTTTCAATCACTCAAAAATATTTTTTCTTCAAAAAATATTTTAATCAGATAAATTATTTTTTACAAAACAAACGAAATATAACTAAGTCACTTTTTATTATACATTTTTAATATAATCATGTGTTCTAAGCAATATACTTTTTATTATACATTTTTAATATGATCATGTGCTCTATTTGATCCATTATAAACATTTTATTTTTATTTTTCATATTTAATTTTTAAATTGCGAGACACATAATTTATCTATATCGAAAGGGTATAATAAAAGCATATAAAAAATATTGGTAACATTTTACTTAGTTTTTTTTTAAAAAAAAAAAGGGCAAAAGATATTGGTGATTAAGGGCACCGCAGTTCCTCCTCCCCCATGCTGTTTTTCCGACCGCCTCTCATTTACAACCAGGAAATTCTTTTCATCATCCGGACCTTTTTAGTTGCACTTTATTCCTAATGATAAGAACGACTTATTCTCAATTTTTTTTTTTAATAGATATTGGCATAAAATAGTACCGAAGATATATACAGCTGGCTGCCATTATAGAGGGTTTTAACAACAATATAGAGAGGGACGGAACCATCGGCATCACCATTTTATTATCAGCACAAATTATTTGCCATTCCTCCCATATTCAATCATGTTATTGCTAAATCAGAGATGACCAAGGGAGCACATGCCAATAATTATTTCTCATATGGGCCCAGTCGACAACCACCAAGTGCATCAATAAACAATATGACATTTTATTCAACTAGAATACAACACCCAAAAGAACATCCTCGCAGAATCACCAGCATAAAGCAATCACAGCAACTCTTAGATAATTGATACATCTAACAGGCTTGTAAGTATAAAAAGCCAATTTACAAATATAATATACCAGTAAACATGAAGCCAGAGAGAGGACGTTCCCAACAAGTGATGCTCACTTTTTTGTCGAGTGCCAAGTTTTAGCTCTCAAATTTTGCAATGCACCTGAGATATCAGTCCCTTGTACTGTTTTTTATCCATTCTAGGTAGGCAATGCTACCACCAGTAATAGGCAAGGAGATTACTTCTGGTACCCTGAACAAAGGAAAGCAGAAAAGTAAGCAGCAGAGCTAATAATAAATCTTCCTAAAATTTATTATTTAACTTTCTCCATCATATCTAAGTGACGTTCTTGAACCGTTGGGGAACACAGCCACCTACATTTTTCAACGCAAAAAATAAGTCGGAACCAATTTTTTAATTCCCATTCCCATGCCTTAACTTGAACTCTAATGTCTTCCACATGTACATTTACTTAGAAAGCAAATTTTATATGGGAAATTCACTGGTCAAGCTTTATACATACTCGTATTCATGATTTGCCTTGACATGCTCAGTCAGCGCTTCCAACAGAGATTGCCTAGTCTTAATTATAAGTAGTTCCTCAGAATCTGTCTGGATCTGCAGCCCATATATGAAAAAAGCAACTTTAAGCTTACTTGCATGAAGGCTTAGATGCAGATAATAACTTGTGTAGCATCTATACTGAGAGTAGAAGCAGAAATGTTTGAGGTCTAAATACGGTCTTGTTCACATTAAAGAATAACATGATTAATTAAGGAAAGGGATGCATACCTCTCCCTTCCACTCATACACTGATTCAATACCTGTATTCACAATATATTTAGGCTTCAAAACAATTTAATTTCATAAAGATGACTTGGGCCAACAAAATTCTAAAAACAACAGCTTAAGCAATGCATATGAATGGCGTGAGGTCCAACTGCACTGATTACCAATGAACAAGGAGAGTTCTTCCTTCTTTTTTTTTTTTCTATTTGCATTATGAAACATGACAAGCAAAAGAATTCAAGAAATTTCACAAATGCATTGAAACAAATCTATGAAAGAATAAGTACTTAGAAGAAAGCAATGGGAAGATTGCTCTTAAAAAATAATAATAAACTAAGCCAAGACAAGTAATCTTCTCATTATTTTAGCTAAGTTATTGAACATAATTCATGCCTCTGGCCGTGCAACCTGATTAATTTAGTCACCACTTTCCAGTAACTAAGAATGGCAACAGGGTAATTAGTGTGTCAATGTCAACCATGAAGTTTGTGACAAAGAGCCCTATTGATGACTCAAGAACTGGATGTACACAATTTTCTTTGGGAGAAGGGGAGGTATGGAGAAATATGCCTGGAAAAACAAACTTGTTAAAGGCAAAATCAACTTGTTCAACATGGAACAATAACTAAGAAGGATGCAAAATCAAGAGGGCACAAATTCTTTAAAAGGGCGGTGCAAAATGAGGTAGTATAGTAAACAGGAAGAAGCAACACATGCCTGGTACTATATTCACACATGCGGCTAGTTTCTCTTTAATTATGCTTTGAGCCAACTTCTTTCCTGCAAGCAAAATGATAATTCCAAGAATTGTAGAAACAACTTGAGCATGCATGGAGCATTTCAAAGTGAAATATAACCCGAGTATGACATGTTTTAAGAGTTATAATCAACTTCATACAAATTATTAGCGAAGCACACACAAGCTTCAGAAACCAAGTACAGAGCAAAAACTGCATGACACCAATAGAAAACATCGGAAATGTACTGTATTTAGTATAAATGAAACCAATAGAATTTTGGGAATTCATTTACAAATCCATACTTGTCATGTTTGGCATCGTGAAGAATTCAATTATAATTCCAAATTTTCAATTCGAAAGAATTCAAATGAATTTAAACTAACAAGGGAAGCTATTAAAAATACAAAATCAAACTACAACTTTATAAGGCTACAAATGCGACATGAATTTTACATATAAACCAAACATGAGAATTCATTTGCAAATTAATTTTTTTTGAATGAAATTCATTTGCAAACCAAATGAATTCATACAAAAAAATATGTAAATAATAGCCTTCAAATCTGAACCGGCAAAATCGAATATCTAACTCAACCAATATCGAGGCATTAACAATGAATCAAAAACTAAGCAATTGAAGATGGTATTACTCCCCCCCCCACAAAAAAAAAAAAAAAGAAGAAAGAATCACAAAGCAAGCATCTAATAAACTAGTTAAGACCCAGAAAAGGAAAAGAAAACTGACCAGCATCTCTATTAGGCACAGTAACATAGACAACAATACTGGGCACAGTGTTGCTACTTCCTTCCATTCTTATAGTATTAGCTTGCCACGACTGAGTACTCAACTTTGATCTAATCCAAGATTCCCACAAAATTAAATACAATCAATTTCAAGTTTAATCACAATATAATCAAGAGGCATAAGAAAGAAAAGGGCTTTATAGTTTATACCTGAAAATAGGAACAATGGAGAGAGACTGAGCGCAACCCGTCTTGACGGAAGAGAAGAGGGCGGGGCAGAGACTGGAAAGGCCCAAGCTTAGCATGCAAAACGCACCGACTAGGGGCAAACGCCGTCGTATGACGGAGGAAGAGACCGCGGATACAACCCTTGTTGAGCACAGGGCTGAGGCCATTGTGTGTTTATATAGTTACGAAATGGCTTCTTTCATTTTGCCGGGGTTGTGAGTTTTGGAATGATGCTCTTAACCACTTCTTAAGGCAAATTAGATGTTCTTTGTTTGACACACTTTTGGGCCCAACTTTAGGAATTCTGAGCCTTGTGGATTGCTATTGAAGGCCGATTAAGCCCAATTTTGGGATTGTTTCTTTCGGTTGATTGGAGGCTGGTTGAGCTGTGGGCTATATGCTTAGAGATATTTCTCTCCATCTACTTCTTTTTATAAATATAAAAGTGAAGCTTCTATTATATTGATAGAGAGAATAATTAAATACAAGGCTTTCACTCTCCAGAAAAAAAAGACTGAACAGATTAGACTCGACTGACTCGAATTTAAATTTTAATGATAAATTTATATAAATGTTTCATAAACTTAAAATTAAAAGAAAAAGCAACAATAGTTTGCGAGTTAATGGTTTCTCACTCTCTTTATGTGTTTTACGTGTGTAGAGAGTAGAGATCTCATCTTTAATTTTTCTTTCATTCATTATTATAATAAAATTATGCAGTTTATAATGTTGACTCAGTCATTAAATCTACATGAACAGAAACAAAAGAAATAAGAGGAAATAATGTGGCATATAATAAAAATAAAAGATTATAATATGCATCTACTACTCGTGAAAATAGTAAGTAAGATTCTCTCAAAAGAAAATGACATGTAAGACAATGTCTGCCTAAGCAAAAGCTCTGAAATATGCACTATTTGCAAATTGCAACTTGCATTTCTTTCAATTTAGATTCTTTTTTAATGTTATTAATCAATTGTAGACAAAATATATGTAGTTGGAAGTCAGCATTAAATTTGTCAGTTTACCCTGAAATATTTTTTTACTAATTCTTTTCCACCGATTCTATACTGTCAATCTAAGTTTTTAAGGCTATAAATCCATGAAATAATCCATATCCAACGCCAACAAGTGGCTAAAGATTAGTAATTTAGTCAGAGAAATTTAAGGGTATTAATATTTATGTATTTTTTTTATAGCTCATACACAGAAAAAGTGTCTTTAAGTTTTGATTTTGACATGGATTAGATGAGATCTTCATATGATGACACACATTTATATATTGAGAGTGAAATAATTTAGTGTTTTAAAAATCAGATTTGACTAGTTTATTAAAATCAATTAATTTAGAAAAGTGATTGTGTAATCAAAGAAATTTTGATTTTTTAGTTTATTTCTTATTTTTATATTTTTAGACTTAAAAACTAACATAAATATATTTTTATAATTATTAAAATTATTTATATTTGTCAAAATAATTAATATAATTGTATTAATTAATTTTTTTAGTATTTATAATAAAAATATTATGGAGTTAGGGCATCAAATCAAGTAATTTTAAGTATATTGTCTTGAATGATTCCAAATATTTTTACTTCTAAATCATCCAACCACGAGAAAACACTTGAATCACACCTACCTTTCATTTGCCATTCTAAAAAGAAAGAAATTTCACGCTGAAAAGGACAAATTCCAGTAAATGGAGTTAAGCCATAAAGTTTTGATAAAGAAGGACAGAGAGCAAGATAGGAGTGAATAGGTAACGTGTGGAGGAGACAAGCAAGGCAAAGGCAAAAGCAAAAGCAAGCTCACTAAGTGTAGGGATTTTGGCTCATGGACTTGAGATAGGGAGATGCCATTAATTGGTCCATTAGGCCATGCCAGGTTGGTTGCTATGGCATTTCCTATTTGGTATTTTGCACAACCGTATTTAATTAATTAATTGACATAATTAACTATGGATTAATCAATTTGATGATTCAATAAGTCTAATATGGACAAAGGTTTACTATAATTCCCTCTTGTGTCTAAATTGGTAAGTTGCAGAACCCCTAAAAGCTTAACCAAAGTGCCCATTTTCTAATACATTGATAGCTTCGATGAAGACATAGCTTAGGCCAATGCAAGGGACTTAGCTAGCTCAAACTGACCTAAGATATATGATATGCTTAATCAGAATGTTAATCACTTATATTAAATGGGACGACCGAATAAAGAAGAACTGTGTGTGTGTGGACCCAATGGACTGATACCAAATCCACATACGATTTTATTTTAATTTTATTAGAGGCGGTGCTTAATAGTGGAGACACCGGAGATACGGCGGATGTTCAGGTCGTTTTTGATGGCGAACCACGGTGTTGGGAGGTGTTGCAGTTGCACATGCGTAGATGACCAAATGTTACACGCTCAATGCAGCGTCTGGTCTTCTCTTAATCTTTGTGTAAGTTTGTTTTGTTTCTTCATGTTAAAATATTTAGTGGTGAATCTCAAGGACTTAGGTCAAAAGAAAATTATTTTTAAAAGACTAATGCATAATAGTTTATTCATATTTAGCCAATGCCTCGTATATAATACATTCTACAATATATTATAATAGAGAATTTTGCATATTTTAATATCAGTTGAAAATAAAATAATCTTAAAACCTGGATTGTCATTCTATATATATATATACACACACACACACTACTTCGCTTGTTTGATTTTAAGATTGCTTAATGTTAATGGTTCGTATGAATAAAATCATATGCAAGAAAATTTGGGTGAAGAAAACCATAAATGTGGTTTAATCTTTAATTATAATTAATGTTTCAATTAGTAGTAAAAATAAAGATATTTAACAGTGAACATTAAATTTTGAATCTTACTGTTATATAGTTATTTTTTCTTATTACACGAAAAAGTAATAAAAATCATACTTGTTTTATTTGTATGTTTAATGGTGATTGACAATTTTGAATTAATTTGTGTTATGATTTATGTCACATTTATTATGATTGCAGAAATATCTAACTCATAAAAATAAAATAAATATAATATAATATATTATTTTAATGTTATTATATAGTACATCATTAAGATCAATTATTATAATTTTTAAGCTTAAAACCTCTCTTAAAATTTATTAGACTCTGAGAGATTATAATTACACTCTCGATTATGATAAAATTTTAATGATGCATAATATACTTTAACTCATGCATTATTTCATTGTTATAAAACTATAATATAATATTATGCTACTCAACACAAAATAAATATGATAATTTATCTCTTTTTTCTTTAGACATAACTAAACTATATCTATTACTTAAGCATTTCTAGGTTAATGACCATTGATCATGATAGGCATTAGTCTCGAGAGACTTGAATCATCAATCTTTCCATATTTGAGCTTGAACTTTTAGATCCTCAATCTTCAATTTACTTGGAGTGTAACTTGCTTCTTTCTAAATCATTGTCATCAACTTATTTGATCTTGGATTGAACTCTATTTCAGTTTTAACTCTGTAAAAATTTTAGCCTTCATTAATATCGCTGCATATTTATTATTTGTATAGTAACAACTCCACTGTCAATCAAAATGATCAAATAATTATCTCTAAAACTCTAACACTTCATGTTATGCATCTATATCACATTTGTTATGATCACAGAAGCGAGCAACCCACGTAAATGAACAATATTTTAACATGATTTGCCTTCTCAATAAGATTCTTACATATGTGAATAACATATATCATCAATAACAACTATATTTATATCCTTAAATGTTTCTTATAAATGCATCTTGAGCTATACATATATTATCTCATCGTATAATTTTCATATATACTATCTATAATAAGTAGAATAATTTATTTTTTCTTATTATCTTTTAGATATATCTTAACTATCTATTATTTAAATATTTTTAGGTTAATGGCCACCAACCACAGATTAATACCGTGATAGGCAAAGCTTCAAACTTAGGCAAAAGCCCCTTATGTTATAAAGTAAAAGTTAAGGGTTATTTAATAACTCAATTCAACGCTTTAAATTAAAATTTTAGTACTTATTTCTTTTAAATTTATTTGATAACTTTATTTATCAATTAATTAAAAAGTTTAGTTCAATTATAATTTTTTTAAGATAAAAAATCAAAAATTTTAGCTTATTATTACTTAACACACTCAATTAATAGATACTAAAATATTTTTATCAATGTGACCTATACACCCTTAACAAACCAACATAATCTCTCTTTTTAAAAACAATATATTTTTTCATACATTTTATTCATGACTCTGAAGATACAGGTACTCCTATAAGATCTCATCAAGAAATTAAAAATGCACATTTGAATTGAATTAATTTTTTTATGATTTTGTTTGGTAAATTTTTATGTTGTTTTCTCTATTAGAGTATTAAACACGAAATACATTTGGATACAAAAATAATAATCCAATAATATAATTAGATTAAAGTTAGGAATTTAGAAAATCTGAATACATATACAACAATTAGATTCTTTAGAGAATCTAAATAACATTGTTACTTAATAATTTAAGTATTTCAATAATTATAATTATTAAATAGATTAATTAAATTCAATATTTAATTTTCACTTTATACCAAACATACAATTAAAAATTTTCAATATTTACATTATTTAGTATTTAAAATTTAATTTTAAAATTTTAAACTCTTAATTTTTAGTTCTATCAAATATCACTTAATCTCACTAATGAGCAAAGGCCATTACTATCTTAGACAAAAGGTAAATAGCTTCTTTTAGAGTAAAAATGACAATAAGATAGGAATTCTCCACCTCATTTAGGATATGCTCTATTGAGGTAGAGAATTTCACACTTTTCTCCATGGAGACCCAAAATTCGATCTGCATGAAACTTGAAAAGATAGGTGTATTATATTTATATGTCTGTGTTTTATGTTTATAATTATATATTTGTTGTATATATTTAATTTATAATATAAAATATCTTTGTTTTATAATTTAATATAATTACTTTTGAAAAAAAAAAACCTTGGAAGATGAGAATGGAGTATAATTTTTTCTGTTAAGAGAGCAGGGCGAGAATGGGGAATGGTCTTTCCTCCGTCTTGCCCGGTTGCTATTTTTATCCTAAAATATTCTATTTATGAGGTTATCAATTCTATTACAATTGAAATTCACATTCAATTAGATAATTTTAAAATTGGAGTCTTACAACATATTAAAAATAATTTTCAATCAACTTGAAAATTATTTCTCTCAAATAAAATTAAAATTTTCTAAATTCCATATGAAATTTAAGTCAAAATCTAATAGTTTATGTAAACATACATTAAGATTAAGGCTTTTTTTTTTTTTTTGAATGAATGTTTAGTCTAAAGCCAAAGAAAAGCATGTGAGTGAGAATCCCACATCCACACCGCGCTCTCACCCCCCCCAACACCCAAAAGTATACGATTTAAGTACATTCATGACCAAGGAAGGATAAGGAATCCTGTGTTACATGTGTTCCATGGTAAAGGGATTGTATATAACTAATATATCAATGATCTCTTTTGCTTTGTGTAGGAACAAGATTCAGTCAAATGCTGAAGTTTGGGTTACGCCCTAGGCAATATGACCTAACATCGGGTTTCTAGCAGTAAAAAAAATAAATAATCACCCAATGGATTAGTTAAAGAAATGGGGTAGTGGGGTGTGATTTGTGAATGACACTCTGTTAAGCTCGGATCTCAAGTGTTATTATCCTATATAACAAGAGGAAGGCTCTCATCTTTGTACCAAAAATTAAAAGTCAATGCACAAAATGGCCTCTCTTGTGCTTCTTCTCAGCATTTGGAATTAAAAATGGAACGGACTCTTTGAGATTATCACAAAACTGACACCACCCATATGCAGAATATATATATATATATATATATATATATATATGTATATGCGTGTGTGTGTGTGTCATTTTTCTTTTTCTCTAATTTACTATTTTAATTTCTTTCAATATATTTAGTAGAAATTTTCTTTTTGATCGTGAGAACTGCAAAAGTGAAAAAACAAAAGGTAAAATTCAAAGTGAAAAAAAGGGGAATTTTCAAAGAAAAGGGTTAGAAATTTGTTTCCCCTAAAGTATCTTTAGAACCTATTTTAATCACATGACCCATTTTAGGAACCCATTTTGAACAAAGTATCCTAAGTAAATCCACAGCCCTGCCCCAGTTTTTAACCGTTAATGGTTGCTTAATTACTATGTCCATAGAAAGGTGATGTCTTGGCATTTTGTGGCAATTGATCCAAGTCTTTGCACAGCTTACCAAATTTGTGAAGTGGGGAACATAGATTATCACTAAAATTTTTGGGTCCTTCCCACAATTCACTACTTTTATTTGTAGTAGAACAAAATTATTATGCTTCTATTGTATACCAAAGCTATTGATGTTATAAAAAAAAACTCTATATTTATAGGATTGAAACAAAATAAACAAAAATAGAAAAAACAAACAAGCCACTTTTGATATTATTTTTTGTTCATACAACAAAATGTTAAACGATAAGTTATACAATAATACCTCTTTTTTTTACTCGAAATTAATTTTTTTTCAATACATTAATCGCTCAAATCAAATGTACCCTTTGCTGTTTGATGTTTGAAAAAGATGTTGGTCTTTGTATCTTGTGTCAAGAAATTCTAAGTCAAGGAAAATGCTAAAGATTGAAGAATGCTTGAGAAGCATATTGAGTATTGACCCCCAAAGATTTTGGCCTTTCAAACAAATGATTAAATTGATAAGCACCTAGTCGAGGGGCATCTAGAGTGAAGGAAATGAAACCATATGACCCTTCTAAAGTTGCTCTTGACTTGAAACATAAATGGTTCAAACATATTTCTTGCACCATTCCCAAATAGAAATGATGGCATTTCTTGAAGCTTTGATGGTTTGGTTGCTTACGCACTAGTAGTAGTACTACTATTAGTCATGTTTTTAACTTATAGATAAATAGTAATTAGGGCGATAGAAAATCTTGCCTATCTACCGAATTGACCTTGTTTTATCCATGTTTAGTAGTTATTACCGAATGTTAGGGAAAAATTTTTTGTACTTTATGTGATTTGCATCTACAAAACCTAAAGGTGACGCTCCAAAAAGATAAAAAAAAAGGCAAAAGGGTGTCTCTTTTTGCGATTCTTTGGGCTGTAAAAAAGAGTAGCCTTTAATTTCCAAGTTATAGATTTTGGATGATTTTGAGAAGATTTTCTAATTTCATCATTCGACCCTAGCTTTTTCGGCCTCAGTAATTGAGACAATTTGGGCTACGACTTTACGTGTCAATAAAATGCCATGGGTGTCCCCTTAAAACTCACACTTTCATCCTTGGAAATTTTAGATTCTCTTGGTTATAAGATATCGGTGGTTAGTTTTCACAAAAAAATTGAGTACTTTATTTTGATAATTTTTTATTTTGTCTTTTTTAAAAGTTTTTATTTAGTTTTATTATTTTTTTGAAATTTTTATCTTTTCTTTTGAGAGTTTTAATGATTTAAAATCGATTATTTAATAATATAGATGATATATTATTTAGTATTATCTTCTAAATATATTCTAAAATACTATATGAATTATAGTTTATATCACGCTATATTACTAAATTTGATGAAATCTCCACAATTATTAGTCATTGAAGAAAATTTATAGTGAAAATAAAATTACGATTTCAGAGTTGAACTAATTTATCGCTATTAGCGGTGTTAAAAATCTATTTCATATTAATATTTTAGTTTGTAAGAATTTTTTTGAGATATATTTATGAAAAAAAATGTCCTTATTATTCTAAAAAAAAGAAAGTGATGAAAAAATATACTAAATAGTAAGGAAAATTAGTGAAAGATAGTGTTGTCCACTTTGCAAAATTCATGTTCAAATATATACGCATGACTCTAAACTATTTAATGGAGAAGAAAATGATAAATTTATTATGATGCGTATGATTTATTTGGTAATATCACCTACTTAATTTATAGTATATATAAAGGCTAAAAATTTTTACTATGTATTTATTATGTCAGCGTCTTTTAAAATTATTATTTTTTCTGAAGTAAAATGAGTTATATAATTATTTTTCACTCCTATAAATCTTTTGATATTATATGCGGGACTTAAATGTAAGAATTTTAATTTAAAAAATTACTTCTTCTGCTTCAAGTTATTACCTATTACTTTTTATATTGTTCAAAAAATTACATTCGATACTTTGTCAACACACAATTTATAATGCAATTTTCATTTATACTTTTAATTTTATTTAATGAGAAAATAAACATATTTTACTAATTTAATAATCAATGATGATAAATTTTAAAAATTGATTATAATTAATAAAGTGAATATCTATTTTGAGACATTCAAAAAAGAAATGGTGAACAATTTTTTTTAGGATTGAAAGAGTAATATTTTTATCAATATGTGACATTTTATGTTTAATATCATTACTAATTACAGTGATGAGTTAATTCATTTTGGCCTACATGATATTATTTAATAAGATTGTTATCTATTACATATTTCCATTACAAAAACTATAATCTAAAAATGTAAATTAATTATTATAAAAATGAAATTAAATTATCCAAATTCATCACTTCTTCTAATTTAAGTTAAGAAAATATAATGGAATGCACAATTGCCAAAATACCAATAAATTAATTAATTTTATCTTCTAACAAAATTTATTAGTGTATGTGGATAATTGATTAATACTAGAAATATATATATATATATATATCTTTGTATAAAATTTAAGTTTATTTAAGATGGTTGATAAATGTAGTTGGTAGCTGATAATGTCTTGATATATGTATTTAGTAAATTATATTTAACAATTATTATTAATTTATAAAAATACTAATAAGGTATAATATTAATATTTTTATATGTTATATTAAATGCATCAAATAAAAAAATATATCTATAATTTTAAAATTTAGAATGTTATCATTACTCTCTCTCTCTCTCTCTCTCTCTCTCTCTCTATATATATATATATATATTGTTTTATAAAATTTATTTATAATAATATAAAATAAATATTTTATATAAAATTTAAAATATTATAATTTATAGTTGATGTAGTTTAAAAATAAAATTTTAGAAATAATAATAAAATAAAAATAATTTTGATTTTTCTTTGATATTATTATAAAGATTCATAAAAGAAACTTTAAATATTAGTAAATAAAATTATAATTGATTAGAGTTATATCTAGTATCACTTTAAATTTTATGTAATTTATCAAATATAAATTTATTAGATATTAAGTGAAATTTATATCTATTGTATATATTAATTATATAAAAAATCTAAAATTGGTAGAAAATAAGAAGGAAAAAGAGAAAATTTTGACTAGTCAAAATGGCGATCCACAAAAGACGAGATGAGCAAACGGTTGATTTTTAGAGAGAGAATATGTGATTTTTAGAAAGAGAACGATAACCTTCAAAACATTTATAGTAGAGAAATGCTAGCAGCACTTGGCTATTAATAGTTTTCTTTTTATAAGATTTATCAGTAAATTAATTAATTAATCAATTTTTTAAATATAGTGATTTAATCAATTTAATTTAATTTAATAATAAATAAAATTTAAAAATGTAATTATAGTAATTTAAAAATTAGAAAATATAAAAAATACATTTATAATAATTGAAAAATAATTTTAAAAACCATTTCACAACTAATTAGATTAATTAATAATTTACTTATTAATTTTAATTGGTTTAGACACAGTCCAATTTTTAAAAAACTACTTTTTTTTTTAACCAATTTAAAATACTACTTATTGACACTCTCCTCTAATACTCACCATTTATTTCAACTACATTATCTTTGAATTTTACAAATTTAAATATAATCTATTATAATAATTATAAATCTATAGTATTTTTTAATCTTAGAAAATTTAAAAGTATCTATTATAACACTTAAAAGTTATATCTAAATATTAATTAATTATCTAACATAATAAATAATCTTTACATTTCTTAAAAAAAAGTCTTTATATTTTAAAATTAAACAATGAGTACTTTATTTGTTTTATAAAATTTGTCATTTTAGAAAAAAATTTATGTTTTAATATAATTATCAATCTATATTATCAATGTAATATTAATCTTTTGTTTTCTTAATTTACCCTAATCATAATCTATTATCTCTTCTAATTAAATTTTTCTTATTAGTATTAGTGTCAAATTTTAATTAAAGATAATGAATGATATATTGGTCAATATTAATTAAAATTATTTTTAATTAATTATATTTTTAATTTAAATATATAATTCTAAAAAACAGATATAGTAAAACGAAAAAATATTAAAAAGTATTAAAAAAAAAGGTTATTGCTAGCAATTTATCCCAGTAGAAAGGTTGACAAAAACACTAACCGCGACATTTGAGGTAAACTAAATTTAATTGCGGATCTAAACCACCCAAAAAAGGAAGAAAAGAAAGAAATCCCAATATAGGTGAACAGCCAAAAACCCATACCAAAAAGGTTACGAGTCCTTACTTCACTACTCTAATCCACTCTATAATTTCAACCCTTCTCAAATGATTTTCAAAGGGTTAAACTTGGCCCCCATGTTGTATCTTAACACTGATGAACAGCCTACGTTTTTTTTTTTTTTTTTTTTTGCGTAAATCAAACGCTAAGGACCAGAAACTTGAATAATAATAATATATGTTGGTGTTTGTAGTATGGTACAAAAGTAAGTGTGATCAGTTTGGAAAAAAAAAAAACAAGAAAAAGTAAGTGTGA
>CATIWR010091610.1:0-13648 GCA_949677035.1 Omphalea diandra | reverse complement strand
AAGCTCTCAATCTTTGCTACTCATTTTCTTCATTTTCTTTATGAAATTGTAATTGTTAGGTGTGAGCATTAAACACCAAGTTGTAAGGTTTTGTGTTAGCCTGTAAAAACACTTCAAGAAAGGTTTAAGTGTGAACCTACTAAAACACTTGAGTGAGGTTTTGTGTTAGCCTAAAACACATTATTGTAAGGTTTTGTGTTAGCCATCAAAACACAAGTTGTATAAGTTGGGTGTGAGCTTAAAAATACCATTGAGATAGTGAAATACCCAATTGATTAATTGGGGAGTGGACGTAGGGTCAATTATACCCGAACCACTATAAATTGGTTGTCTCTCTTCTACTCTTTCTTCTCCCCTTTATCCTCGCCTTTGAAATTTTTATTTACCAATTCAACCCCCCTTCTTGGTGCCTAGGGACAACAATAGAGGTTCAACATAACTCTTCCTACTTCCTCTCCTCTAGTCTTCCACTAGAGACTTCCATTATCAAGATAGACTTCAGGTTCTATCAATCACTTTTACACAAGTAGTTTTCGGGCACTATTAAGCTGTTACAAGTAGATTTTCGAGTGCTACTAAAACTATTTCCCAAAGTAGTTTACAGGTACTACCATAAACCTTTCACAAGGACGATTTAGATCTACAAATATCTTCTCTAAGGGATTTACAAATTAAATATGAGAAAGAATACTCACTCAAGCAATAAATAGTAATGATCACACTCACAAATTATGCTTGACTTGGTGGAGAGTTTTGATAGATGTCTTTAGCTTATTCTTCAACTTTGTTTTTGAAGATGTCCTAAGCAAACTTTGATAATTGATCTTTCTTTGAAACTAGATCACACTTGTTTCACCCATTTTATCAAAGATTGTTTCCACAACAGAATAAGCTCACTTTTGACCGTTTTTCACTTTTCAATCTTCCTAATTCTATTGTGGGAGAGTTCTTTTATAGGTATAGATATGAAGCTAGCTGTTAGAAGGAAGGTTGCCTAATCCACTATTTCTTATATTTTTCTCTATCATTGATCCTTAGCATCACACATACCTAAACTATTGGCCCTTATGTACTGAGAAGAAGGGTTAAATTAGTAGAAATTTTAAATTTTGAAGGGTCAATGAATAATTAAAAGATAGAAAAAAGGAAGGAAGAAATCAAGGCATACAAATTTATAGTAGTTTTATTATTAACAAACCATACATCTTCTATCCAATTCTCTAATTGGGTGTGTCACTAACTCACCAAGTGTTTTACAAGCTCATATTTAACTTAGTGTTTAGGCTCACACCCAACCCTAACTATAACTTATGTTTGAGGCTAACACACAACCTTGAAAGTATTTTTTCCAACTAAGACTCACTCTAAAACCCAATACCTAAGTGTTTAAGGCTCATATTTAATCTTTACAAGCAATAAATATAAAAAAATACACTCTCAACTAATAAAGTACAATAGCAATAAAGAGAGGGAGAGGCTTGAGAAATCAATTTATAAGAGTTTAAACATAACTAATGGTTGTTCTCTTACATTCAAAGCCATTTGGTGAAGTATTTATAGTTTACAACAACCAAGTAGCCATTACTAATGAAACTATCTCCATATCTCCAATGTTTGATAGGAAAATCATGCATTTAATGCTTATTAGATAGATTTTCTAATTGAGATGCCTCAATCATGATCACAATCTATGTTTTATGCTCAAGATTCCTATTTGATAGTCATGATCTTAATATATGTCTAATTATTAATGCTTCTTGATAGTTGGTCATTTGTTCCATGGACTAGCCATTTCAACACTCTACTTTGATTCAAAGATCTCAATCATGATTTCATTAGTTGTGGTAATAATTTATGATCATACTGGAATAGGGGACATGAGTCCCACCGCATTCTAGCTTAGACCTTTTGGTTCAAAGGTATAGTCATTGCCATGCCATCATAATCATGATCTTTAAATGGTCAAATGGTATAACATGCTTCAATTGATTTCTTAGGTATCCATTGGAGCTCTTTTCTATGAGGTTCAAAGGTTGCAATTGTGAGCATATATTACGATTGTGATTTTGGATCATGATGGGGCTGTTGGGTGTAAAAGTGATTGTGTTCTCTTCTATTAGTTCCATCTTTAACTTGAATAGCAATTACAACTTTGAAGATAACGATCACAAATCACGTTCTTGGTTACAATTTTCCTTTCTTGGGCGTGAATTATAGGTTACTTTTTGATACTTAGAGATTTTTTTTTAACTTTTAACTTCCTAACCTATGCTAACCTTATTTCCTATAAGAATAACACTTTATATTAGTACCCATCAATCAAATTTGTCAGGATAAAAAATATGAGATTTGACCAAGTTTGACCAACTTAGTCCAACAATCTCTCCATTTATGATTTTAAAAATCTAAAATATTTTACAAAGAAAAACTATCTAATAACTATATCTTAACATTTTGAAAATCTAGATTATTTTACAAAGGAAAACTATCTTATATGTGTATCTTAAAATATTATAAGTTTATGGAAGTCAAAATATGTTTGGAGTATAATGTTCCTTGAGGTTATAAATGGATTACACAACTAAGTATAAAAGTTCAAAGTAACTCCCCCTCAATTTTAGCTCCCTCTTAATAATACCACTTATATAGTACATCAATTTTACTTTGTAGATTATATCTCTCCCATTTTGTCAAGATCAAAAAGAAGAATGAGTTAAAAAAAAACAGAGAGGGAATTAATTGTACACACAAGGATCACATTCAAACATTCATTGAAGCACTTAAGTTACTTAAAACATTTATTGATTCACATCTAAACATAAGATAAGAAAATAGCAAAAATCAATGAAATTGGAATATAAATTTTCATTAAAGCTAATCCATTCAATACAACCGAACATATGTAAAATTTCAAATATATATAAGAGGAATGTATGACCGCATGTATAGGTTATCCAACTTTGATCAAAAATAAAAAAAATAAAAAAACATAGAAAAAGGAAAATAGAAAACAAAAAATGAGAAATAAGAAAGGCTAGGATTAGTCTTCAGCTTCATCACTCTCCTTATCTTCATAATATGGTTGGTGACAAAGCTAAAGTAAAGTTTCTTTTGGAGCTCAACTATGTCATCATGAATGTAATTAAGAAGCTTAAACTTTTTTAAAAGATTATTGAGCTTTTTACTGATGAAAGCTAAAGAAAACTCAAAAGGAGGAGGAGGGGGTTCTTAGGGTGATGCCTTTTTTTCTTATTCCTCTTAATTCACCAATTGTCTTTTTTTTATGTTGCCTTGATGCCTATTAAAGTTTAACTCATTAAGGAGATACTCATATGTTATTGGTTTTATTGATTTCAAATTTAGAATTTAATTAAGGTCTAAAGGGTTTGCATTAGTAAGATAAAAGGTTTAAAGGCAAATTAAATTGGTAGGTGTAAAAGCAATTATATGCTTGGCAATTAATGTGATATGGGAGAAAGGACAATTTAATGATGCTTAGACTTACCTAAGTGGGAAAGTTAGTTAATAAGAAATCTATCAATTCTAATGTGTCCCACAATAAGAGCATAGAGGAAGCATAAGTCCTTCTAAGAGACTTTCTCATTCTGCTCCCTCTCAGCATTTGTAAAAAAGGTGATAATTCTATGCAAGAACCAAAAGAAATGAGAGTTGATGTTTTGGAGAGGGAAAATTTTGAATCAAGTCTATTATGAATGAGATTCTTCTATAAAAATCATTGAAATTAATGTGAAGGTCATAGAGTTGCCATGATCCTTCAATTTGGAAATAAAAAAGAGAGGAAGGGGACTTAAGGGAAATTTGGTAAGGTATGCCAAAAGCATCTAAATTACATACCATATTGGCCAACTTCATAAGTTAGATCTCTATTAATGACTATTGTGGAAAAGAATTCTTTGGTCAACTTATCATATCTGGTCTCCTCTATAAAGATGAATTTCTTCCATCTTAGTTTGTAAATGTAGTCAAATGCTTCTTCTTTGATATTGAGGGTTTTAAGAGTGAAGAGGGAGAGAATTTTTTTTAGAAGGATTGGCTTGTCCTTGATCGACTCATATATCTTCTTATCTTATTAGGTGGTTCCCTTCATTAGGCGAAAAGGGACCATAGGGGCTTTCATTTTTTGTTCTCTAGTAGGCTTTATCTTAAAAGCCATAAAGGAAGAAAAGAAGAAGTGAAAGTTGAAGGAGAATAGAGAAATGAGATGGAATAAAAGAGAATAAAGAAAGTAAATAAGAGAGCTTAAGGAAAATGAGATGGAAATGCTAGAAAAATGAAAGATTGTGTAGAAAACAAGTTTAAATAGGCATAAAACGGGTACGTTATTTTTTACATTTAATGTAAAATTTGCCATTGAAAGATAGACAATTAATACATAGCAATTCTTATAAATCATGATCGCTATAGGGGATCGCAATTATGAAATATGAATTTGATTAGTATCGGCTAGTGTGACCATGAAAGTCATGTTGAAAATCAAGAAATTTAAAAATTGAAGTGGTGAAAACAAAATAGCGAGCACAAAATTTAAAATATAGTTTAAAAATAAAAAGACCTATAAATATCGATCGTAAAAGATATTCTCAACCATGATTTATGGATCAATTTGAAAAATAAGTTTAAATATGAAAATTTTCAACAAGCCTAATATTGAAAGATCAAATTAATGTTTAGATTATTTATTTAAGCACATGAATATAGAAAAAACTCATATGCAACTTGAATCAATTAATTTCATCATACACAAATAAAGAAAACAATACAATTATATATATATATATATATATATCAAGCATATAAAATGTGAATCAATACAAACATTGAGACCTTTATAACCTAAAGAGCTCCTATCAAGCATCCCTAACTCCCTTTTAATGAAATTCATACTTTCCTTATTAAGAGGTTTAGGGAAAATTATTCATTAATTTATTAGTTGTGTCAATGAAGTCCAATATAACATTGCCATTTTAAACATGGTCTCTCAAGAAATGATGCCTAATATCTATATGATTGCTTTTGGAATGTTGGATAGGATTTTTTAAAAGATTAATGACACTTGTGTTATCACATTTGATGGGAATGTGATTAACCTCCTTTAAGTTGTTATTTCATCCATAAAACTTGAGTGCAACAATAACCTACCACAACATATTCTGCTTGTTGGTGGACAAGGCAGACTTGCTTCTTATTAAAGCAAAAGATAAGATAATCACCATAAATTAGTAAGTTTTAAAAGTGCTCTTTCTATCAAGTAAACTGTTGTCATAATCCACAACCAAATATCTAAGAAGACTAACAAATGAATTCCTAGGATACTAAAGTCATAAATGCATAATGCCATGCAAATATATCAAAATCTTTTTAACTACATACAAATGAGACTTTTTAGGACATGATTGAAATCTATCACAAAAGTCTACATTATACATGATATGAGTTCTAGAAGCAATAACATAGAGAAGAAAACTAATCATACCTTTATATTTCTTCTCATCTATTAGCTTACCCAATTCATCCTTTCTAATATTGATTATTGAGCTCATTGTTGTATAGGCACTCTTGTAACCATCCATCCTAAACTTCTTGAGAGCCTTTTTTATGTACTTGGATTGGTTGATGAAGATGTCCTTTTTGCATCACTTTATTTATAAATTAAGAAAGAACTTGAGCTCTCTAATCATGTTCATCTCAAATTCCTTAGTCATACACGTAGCAAAATTCTCATGAAGAGATTCATTAGTAGCACAAAAGATAATACCATTAACATAAATTTGAATAATTAGTGTATCATTTTTATGTTTTTTTTACAAACATTGTAGTGTCAACCTTGTCTTTTTCAAAACAAATGAACTAAACTTTTCGTACCAAGCTCTAGGAACTTGTTTCAATCTATATAAGGCCATAGTTAACTTTTCCATTCAAGCCTATCAAGCCTAAACCACCATACGTGATGGTTAGAGTTCACCGTAGGTGGCTGTTGGAAAAATGACAAAAGCCATCTTATCGATTTTACTATAAAAAGTTTACAGAAATTGATGGTAACATCCCTATCCACATTTATTGGCATTATCAAATGAACATATTCATTTCATAAATGATATGAAATCCCATATAAACATATGCATTAGATAAATGATCACTTAGTCATGTGAATTGGATAAGCACGATGATGACACATGCACCATTACATTTGGGACACTTGAACATATATGTAGTGTTTGTATAGTTACATGACAAATTATTTTATGTTGTATACTTGTTATAGCATAATAAATAATGTGTTATAGAGCTTATTTTAAAGTATAAGGAGCATCTTAGAATTAGGATATGGATGGAGATGTTTAAAGAGTGAAGAAGAGGGACTAAAAGGGGAAAGTGAACTTCTAACCAATAGGAATGCAACACCATGATTTTGTCCTATTACAATAGGTTAACAAGTGGAATTTTTGACCCTTTAGGATTAGAATATAGAGCTTAGATGTGAGTTACAACAGAAGAAAGAGAGAGCTAAGGAAGAAAGAAAGGAAAGAAGAAGAAGAAGAAGAAGAAGAAGAAGAAGAAGAAGAAGAAGAAGAAGAAGAAGGAGAGGGAGAAAAGTGAGCTGCCTAAGAAGGAAGCCTAAGGTTTTCTTGTTCTGGGACAATAGGTAAATTAATTTATCTTCTATCAAATGAAATTAACTCCTCATGACATGTTAATGATGCATGGTTAGTGAGAATTATGGAATATTTAAGGTAGAACTCTTGGATGGAAGTGGAAATTCAAAAGAACAAGAGCTGATTGTGTTGATTTTATTGCTAGAGCAGAATTGTGTACCCACGATTTCATAACCCTGTAAGAGGAATTAGAGAAGGTGAAAAATATGAAAGTTGTAGCTTTATGCCTCATCTATATGCATATGAAACAATTTTTCTTGATTTGGTGTGTGTAAGGAGTTATGGCTCCTTCATTAGGGTTGGTTCACAATCAACTGAAATCACCTCAGTCTTTTTATTTTTTTATGACCTAATGTTCTGATTTTGATAAAGTTTGAAACATGAAATTTGTAAGTTTATATCCCTCTAAACACAGGTAAAACTATTTGGATTGATTTGTTATATGGAAAGAGATATGGCTCATTGATTGTGACTGTCCCTATACCCAGATGAAACCTCACCTGTCTTTTAATTATGTTTTCCAAGAATTTGATAGCCATAGATTAAGAATTTGGTGATGTGTTAAACTTGAAAGTTGTATAGTTATATATTATCTACATGAATGTAAAATATTGTTGCTAAATTTTGTATGGTTGATGAGATATTGCCCCTTCATTATGACTAATTATCACCATATTGAAAATCTGCTCACCCTGAGATTGGTCATTTGTTTTGGTAGTTTTATAGACTGAAGAAAAACATGAAAAATGTTCTGTTATGTGTTGTGTAACTTTTGGTGAATCAGTATTGGAATTTTATTTGTACAATTTGAGATATACCCAAGAATGTAAGACCTACTCAAGCTGAGATGATGTTTAAACAATGAAAAATTCAAAAATTCACTTCATTTTTTTTGTGTATGAAATTGGCCTGAAATTTGGATACGTTGTATCATTATGTGTCTAGTTTATTAAAAAAAAGAATCAATTCATTTGGATAAGTATATCTAGAGTTATTGCTGTGAGAGTGTAGTAAGCTTAGGCTGCCATATAAGGAAAATATGCATAAACACTAGGTCCACTTGCATGAATCATGCCATAGTTGCAAACCAAGCATTCATAATCATTTTGACATACTTATAGCCATGTATGTGTCAAATGTTAGGATCTCAAAACTTTGAGGAAGCCCTAAAGGGAGAACCAAACCTACCATAAAGGTTGGTCGCATCGAAAGGTGAGTAAAAACGATAATTAGATTCTAATGTGTATATGTGTGGTAATTTTATGATGTCATTATGTCCTATTACATGTATATGTGATTGAATTGTTACCTTTTACAGATGAATACAAGTCAAGTGAAAATTATATGGTCTCAATGATTACTTGGTATACCATTGTTATGAACACTTGCATATAGAACTAAAAGAATGTTGTGACCGACTTGTCAAACACTTGCAAATCATGTGGAAGATGGACTAATATGTCCCATTGGCACATGTTATGGATCAAATGGTTCACTTGTTATATGTTGGCCAGCAAAATCAAATGTCACTTGAATCACTTGAATTCCTAGGAGTAATGTTTGCCTTGCAAGGTCAGAACACAAAAATAAATCTATTGCACTTGCACTTGCATAGTCAATTATTATACTTGTAATGTATCCTGATGATATTCTTATATTGGTTATGCCATATGAATTTGACTATTGTTTTTATTCATTGAGTCATGAATTACCAAATCGTAATTATATTTTTTAGATACCAATGAATAGGGATTGGACACTTTGGAGCTTAGAGTTTTTGCATTGAGACACATGGACCATAGGTCGTTGGCTGAATTCCAACTCTCTCTCTCCTTGTGTCATGTATATACATCTAAATAGGAACCAATTTATAGACACTAGCCTTGAACATTAGTTAACATATATGTACATTAAATACATGTTGGATTTTGTATGTATGATGAATAACTCCTTTATGCATATGTATTTTCAGACATGGATGCTATGATTTGTAAATGAAAATGGTCATGACATCATTATATAAGCTACCATTTATCCATGAATTAATACATGATGTATGTAACAACATTGTTAACCATACATCAATATAAGGCAATAGAAGATCATCATTGGGAAAAGCCTTGTACATATCCTTATAGTCGACTTACCCCATTACCCATATATTCTTCATGGGTATCAATACTATATTAGATAACCATTATGGGTAATCCACTATTTTTAACAATTTGGCTCTTAGCTACTTAGCTATTGCTCTTTGGCTAGTTATGTGCACTATAGTTGCAACCATCTAAGCATTTATTTTACTAGCTTTATATCCTAGTTGGTAGGTATTTTATGCTTGGTAATTCATATATCAACCTCCAACATATCTTCAAATGTCCATGCACAAGTCTTTTTGGTTCTTTCTTAGTAGTTGCATGGATTTCCTTCTTTCTTTTAGTGTGATGTCACTTATGATTAGCAAAATTTTAAGATTTTTCTATGTGCCAAGATTAAAAGCAATGGTATGTATAAATAAATATTAAATATGCTCATGAAATTATGTATGCCATGAATTTTACCATCAAGAAAGGCATCACATAAGTAGGCAAATTTATCATTTATTACTTTCAACTTCAAAAGAAATACATCATTATCCTTAAATAAACTAGAGACTAAGGCATCTACAACATCTTTATTATGAGTCATTTCTATAGGCATGATTAAAGTTTGAGTTTCCCTTTTGTATTGGACTATATTCCCTCATCATTCTTTTATTCTATCAAAATAATTTCTTCTTTTAAAATTTGACCAAGGAGGACCTCTAAATCGCCACCAATTGGTTGGTTGCTAGCCTCCTCAACTATCTCTTCAAAGCTAGCCATTGCCTTGATAAGTCCTTCAAACTCTCTTACTTTATTGCATCACTACTTACCTCAACCTACAAAAAAGCTCTCCCATAAGGCTATGCCATCTAAGTCATTCTCCTTCTCTCTCATCCTATAGGTTAGTTGTTCTTCATTGCCTTTAATAACCACGACTTAAAAGAGCTCTTAATTATCTTTCCTATGTCTAAAAGATTAATCTCTTTATATTTACCCTTTGCAATAATCTGCTACTTGTGTACCCCTTATTCTTGGTAGCTAGGCTACTCTTTGATAGCTAATGTATACATATTTTCTATATGGTCCTTCTTTTTTTCTTAGGGCCAATCATCCCATAATCCCTAAATGGTCCATATGGGGTCTCACTCTTCTTCTCCTTTTAACCTAAAGACTAGAGCTTTTTCTTCTTCCTCCTTAGTCATGTTCTTGAGTTTTTGACCGTTCTACTTAATTATCTCTAAGCTTTCTCCTATCCTACATTTCTTAGTGCTGATATACACATTTCTCTAAAAGGTGTTCTCTAGGTCATATATGAAGCCATAATATAGCTTTTCTTTACAATGTATTTTGACAGTGGTCTTTAATCTTACACCTATCTCTTCCTTCTTAATACCATAACCTTGCTTTGGTAGACTAAAGTAGAATGTATGGAAATTCAAAAATATAGATGGAATCCTTTCTAAGCCTTTGCCTTAGTAGGAAGTTCATCTTCTGCATGATACTTGCCACTTTGGGATCCATCCAATCATCAGTGACTCCTACAACCTGAAATCCTCTTATGTGTAGTATAGTCATGTTTAAGGTTGAAAACACTTATTCTAGTTCTGAATGGATGGTAGTTATTTCTCCTTCATGCAAAATTTTCACCTTTTAGCACATGGTAAAGGGCACTCCTCCTATAGGATGATATTATAGTCTTCCATAATAATAGTGAAAAGGTCACCAAAATGTCTAAATTATGAACTCTACTATGGGTTTATAGTCCTAGTCTTTACCAAAATTTTAAAAGTTTTTATGGCTAGACTTTTGTTATCATCATATGTTCAAATGATCACTTCTGAAGTCTCCAAATTTATAGTGGTCATCTTAAAATTCAATAGTAGCTTTAATGAGCAAATATTGATTCTTGCCTCATCATCTACAATTACATAAGGGGTACATTATCAATTTACTTTTGATTTGATGAATAATTCAATATTATGGCTCTTATTCTCTAATGGCAAGTCCTCATCTTTGAACATAACCCTGCCCTTATTTAGGTTCCTTACCAAAGAAACTACCTTAATAGGTGATGCTTCCTATATATGGAGAGGCTAGACAACACATCAATCATTACCTTCCTATGTTCTTTAGAAGATACTGTTAATTCCCATATGATAATTTATACAAGTGTCTTTTTCATAATGACATTCTCTTTTTCCTTCTTTTTAAATGGGAACTTCTTAGGTTCCTTCTCCATATGAGGCTCTTTGCTTGCCTTCTTACCAGGATAATACCTACTACTTCTAGTGATATGGTTCACCTAAGTCTTTGCCTTCTTCTTATCACTATCGTCCCACATATCAATCTCCTTTCTGGTCTTTCCTTCATCCTCATTAGAGCTTTCCTATAGATTTTGGCAAAAACTATTATAGTGAAATCAATTTGTGTGATCTCTTCAAAGGCCATCATTATAGCCTCTTTATTGATTTCTAATGGTACTATGAAGGTTCCCTAAATAGGGAAGCAATACATTTTGATAATTACAGAAAAGGTTCTCCCAAATGCTTAGTTGTTCTAATATGGGTGAGATAATGGTTGTTAGAGTTAATTATATCATGTATCTCATGACAAAATCTATAACATTTATTGGTGCAATGACTGATAATTTATACAAGTGTCTTTTTCATGATGACATTCTCTTCTTCCTTCTCTTTAAATGGGAACTTCTTAGGTTCCTTCTCTATATAGGGCTCTTTACTTGCCTTCTTACCAGGATAGTACCTACTACTTCTAGTGATATGGTTCACCTAAGTCTGCCTTCTCTTTATCACTATCTTCCCACATATTAATCTCCTTTATGGTCTTTCCCTCATCCTTATTAGAGCTTTCCCATAGATTTTGGCAAAAACTATTATAGTGAAATCAATTGGTGTGATCTCTTTAAAGGCCATCATCACAGCCTCTTTATTGATTTCTAATCGCATTATAAAGGTTCCCTAAATAGGGAAGCGATACATTTTGATAATTACATAAAAGGTTCTGCCAAATGCTTAATTGTTCTAATATGGGTGAGACAATGGTCTTAGAGTTAATTATATCATGTATCTCATGACAAAATCTATATAACATTTCTTGGTGCAATGACCGATAATTTATACAAGTGTCTTTTTCATGATGACATTCTCTTCTTCCTTCTCTTCAAATGGGAACTTCTTAGGTTCTTTCTCCATATAAGGCTCTTTGCTTGCCCTCTTACCAGGATAATACCTACTACTTCTGGTGATATGGTTCACCTAAGTCTTTACCTTCTCCTTATCACTATCTTCCCACATATCAATCTCCTTTATGGCCTTTCCCTCATCCTCATTAGATCTTTCCCATAGATTTTGGCAAAAACTATTATAGTGAAATCAATTGGTATGATCTCTTTAAAGGCCATCATCACAACCTCTTTATTGATTTTCTAATCACACTATGAAGGTTCCCTAAATAGGGAAGCGATACATTTTGATAATTACAGAAAAGGTTCTGCCAAATGCTTAGTTGTTCTAATATGGGTGAGATAATGGTCTTAGAGTTAATTATATCATGTATCTCATGACAAAATCTATAACATTTCTTGGTGCAATGACTGGTACCTTAATGAAAGGCATAATAGGCACTAATATTGTAGCCGCTTAACAAGGGATTTAGTGGTTGTCTTAATGGCAACAACTACAAAAGTCATTTCTTCTAGATTCAATCAAAAGCCTTAGAAAGTGTAATGCCCAAGTCTTTAAGTTGCCTTGATGATCATATTATGTTCACATTAGTGCTTTGTATGCATTTGACTATCCTTATGGCTAGTAGTCCCTTTTCCCTAAATGCTATTTTTTAGAGTCTGACCTTAACTCTTCTATTTGTGTTGGACTAGGATGATTAATCCTAAGTTTAGAACCTCTTTTGATCTTGACAAAGTAGATTGATCATCACTAATATGTCAAATAAGTGTTGATTTTGCAGAAATGAATCAATCTCTCAAGAAGAAATGAAAGGAGTTGATAAACTCCACAATGACATGTAAATCGCGACCGAATTCTAGGATTCGCTACCGTGACTCATGTTAAGACATGCTGAAATTCAAGCAGGCGAAATCGCGAAGCCATTCTCGACCGCGATCGATGGAAAAGAAGAAGCCATTATGTGACAGATGAATTCGCGGTGAAAGTCACGCCTTAGTCGCGATCACGAATTTCAAAGTAACTCAAGAGGAAAGCAAGTCCACAACCACAACTTGATAAGTGTCCGAGAAGACTGTTAGAAATCAAATTTCGCAGAGGCATCTTGCTGGTAGCGACCGCAAATCCTGTGAAAGAAAGATGACTTCTTTGGTAGATGAATTCGTGTCGTCTGTCGCGGCCTATGTAAGAAAACTCGCGACCGTGACTTTTGAAAGTAGGTAAAAGACAACAGTTATATTTTCCTAGTGAACTAATAAGAAGCTGCCACATGGACTAGTCATTAGACACAAACGAGGTTTCCCTTGAAGAATTTGGATTTCACGACCGCGAAAGGCAGTAGCGACTGCGATTTCATCCTGACAATCATTTAATGCAAAATCTGTCAAGCATGTCTCAAAGATTTGATGAGCTATGATCTGCAACGTCTCTTTGGTGAAGTTTGGCTATAAATACTCCAACAAACAACCATGAATAAGGTTGCTAAGGAATTTATTACAAGTGATTAAAGCTCTCAATCTTTGCTACTCATTTTCTTCATCTTTTTAATGAAATTGTGATTGTTAGGTGTGAGCATTTAACACCAATTTGTGATGTTTTGTGTTAGCCTATAAAAACACTTCTAGAAATGTTTAAGTGTGAGCCTAGTGAAACACTTGAGTGAGGTTTTGTGTTAGCCTAGAAAACACAT